>LPNX011229929.1:0-26791 GCA_001517045.1 Pseudotsuga menziesii
TTAGTTGGTCACCCATATGACCCTAGAATCTTATCCATTTGGAAATATTAGAGGAAGGAACACAATTATTCCTTTGTCACTAGTTGAAAGAGATCCATCATCTTTTCCTCCTCAAACATCCTTGAAAGAGTCGTCGCTTAAGCGACGCTTACACTAACACGCCGTCGCTTAAGCGACGCTTACACTAACGCTCCGTCGCTTAACCGATGGTTATGAGAATAGCCGTCGCTTAACAGACGCTTGTGGCCTCATTTACAAAAAAAAAATGTATCCTTGTGATTTTTGGTAAATTTAAAAAGAGAAATCCACGCGCCATCGGATTTTTCCGTCGGATTTTGGATTGAAATGTGGTAGTGTAAGAACAACTATCTGTGATTTATCTTAACATATGAACAATATTACATTACTCATGAATTGATAATCTTTCTCCCTAGGGACAACTTAGTTAATATTGTTTTTTCAGTTGTGTGTGATTTAGATGCGAGAGAGTCTAAGACGAGAGGTAAGAACCTGCGCATCACATTGTGACCAATCCTTGTATTCTTTATCAATATGCATTTTAGATAGGCACTTGCACATCATTCTTAAATTCAAAATACAAAAATATACACGGTGGACCAGGCTGCAACTGGTAAAACCCTTTGTTTTGTTACTTAACCTACGGTAGCCGGACCGCAAACTGGACGGATTCCCTATACCAAACAGTCACAGGCTATTTGGGAATGTTGACTGGGGAGAATCCATTGCTATTGTTTCCTGTGAATTTCTAGGCCTCAACAGTTTCTAGCTCTAGAAGGAGGGACACCAATGCATGGCTGGCCGGGGAAATCCATTCCTCGAAATTACTCCACCAGTGATAGTTTTGAAAGCAGTTTATTTCCTGATTCAAATACTGAAGAAAATAGAGAACATTTGTTTTTTGTAGACAACCAAGTAGTTAATGATCTGAGAAGACACGCATGGGCCTATGTAAAGAGTATTAGAGGATTACCCACTATCCCTGGTTTACCTCGAAGAGAATACAAGAAGAAAGATCATCCCATCTTGGAAGATTCAATGTTGGTTGGAGATTTGGAAGAGTTGGTAGAAGTAGCCTTACATGAGGTTATTCAGCCTCTGAATCAGGTAGGCCCAAACAAACCTTACTGTTCTCCTGTGCGTACTCCCATTCCCTAACCTCCTCACTCTCCACCTAGACTCATGGCAGGTGTAAATGCAAATCAGCCACTTAACCCACACAAAACCACCACCGGCTTGGAAAGCCAGATCACCCTTGAACTTAACACCTGTTGCATGACATAACTCAATATTTTGAAAAGATGTTGCCCAAGTTTGATCCAAATGAGAAGATGTTAGTAGATTACTATTTACAAAGTTTCTATTTGGCAATAGAAGGATTGAACACTGGGGAACATGAGGATGTAGTTTGCAGACTTTTTTCGCATACCCTTAAAGGAGCAGCAGGATCATGGTATTTTGGTTTGCCTGCAAACCTATCCCAGACTGGGATACCTTTGAAAGGATTTTCAGAAGTAAATATGCACCCCAAAAAACTCATGCAACTCTCATGAAAGGATTGGGCGCCTTAAAGAAAGAAAAAAAAGAGAAGGTGCATAGTTTTACCCAAAGATTTGTAGCTTATCTTAAGAATTTTTCTGAAGCTGACAAACCCTCGGATAAAGTTCTGATTGAGTATTATACTTCAGTTCTAGGGCCCGATCTGGCCATGTTTTCCAAAATGAAAGCCAAACCTACGCTAGCAGAGACTTATGAAGAAGCAGAAAGGGTAGAGGATGAAAAGGAAAGCATCGAAGACTATCCTGAGCAATTGGGAGAAAAAAATGTTGGGAGGAAATCTTTGTTATTTACTAAACCTAAAGAGGAGCAATCACCATATTTCGAAGGAATGGAAAAGATGATGCAGAAGCTCTCTAACAGAATAATAGACTTGGAAAAGGAAAAGGAAGCCCAGAAGTTTTATAAGCCTTATTATAGGAAAAGGGAAGATAACAATAAAACCCAACCCCCTTCGCACGGTCCTGCATCGATGAACTTAACGGAGGTGGGGATGGATAAATTCAATGACGTTGGTTATGAATCAGCTGTTGGATTCCAAATTAACTGAGGATAATGATGAAGAAGGGAAAGACAACAATAAATCAACAGAAAAAAAAGAGGATGAGGCCATGGTTTTATGGGGCTGTGTATCGTTGTTTGATACCGAGGAAGAAAAGGACCTGAGACATGAATATAAATTGGAAACAAATGTAACGATGAGAATCCAGGGGTTGATTAAGGAAAACAGTCTTATGCTTCCAAAGATTAAGAAGCTTCAAAAGAATGTTAAGAAATTTCAAAAAAACACCTCAGCTAATAAAATTCCGGAATTTACCACCAAAAGTCAAAATCCAAGACCGATCAACATGCCCAATAATCCCATTGAAGAGAAAATAAATAATGTTAAAACAAATCTCACAGAACATAAGATGGATTATGACATCGTGGAGGATATAAAAAAGGTAAGGGAAAATATCTCGTTATTTAAGATGTGCAATGTGCCGCAGCAGAAAGAAAAGTTATTGAAAGCACTTGAAATGTTAGAGGAGAAACCTCCCACTGACAATCAGCCCCAAGAAGAAGAAATTGGTGAAGTGAGTGTGGGAGGTAAACCTAAATGCAAGACTCCACCTTTTCTCCTTACTTTTGAAATTTTCAACCACAACGTGCACAACTGTTTAGTAGACTCGGGTGCATCAGTCAACTTTATGCCACTGTCGGTCTGCAAAAAGATAAATGGACAGCCTAAACCACCTACCTGGAGGGTCAATCAATTGGATATAATGAATGTGAAAGTAATTGGGGAAATGGAGGATGTTCTCATTCGCTTATCTTCAAATGATAAGGTATGTCAATTCATTGAAATTATGGTAGCTGACATACCTGAAGCTTACGGACTTGATTTGAGCAGAGATTGGTCGGCGAAGCTGAGTGGATATTTTTCCTCAGACTGGTCACATCTATGGCTACCTTATAAAGGAAGCCCAAATCAAATTAAATTTTTAAGAGAGCCCCACATGAAACACAATGTTACTCAGTTCGAAGGTAAAAATGAACCAGTGAATTCTGTTTTGGGAAATTACTTTATTGAGCTAGAATCGGGAAACTATCAAGGGGAAGAAGCCAGCGATACATTAGATGCTCAGCCTGATCTCCTTCGGTTCTCATAGGCTGATGAAATTGATTGTAAAATAGTATATTTAACTGTAGATGTAGATGTTGTTTCACGCATAGTAGTGGTAAGCGATTTTTGGACGCTTTTCTTTGATGGGTCTAAAACTTTGGAGGGGTTAGGAGCCGGCTGTGTCCTGATTGATCCTAAGAAAAATAAACATTTTCTTTCATGTAGGTTAGAGTTTGAATGCACCAATAACACAGCCGAATATGAAGCGCTAGTTCAGGGACTAAGAAAAGAAATTGATTTAAAGGTAGAAAATCTGAGAGTGTATGGAGATTCTGAAATAATTGTAAAACAAATTCGAAACCAAATACATTGCATTTATCCTCATTTAAAAGCTTATCAAAATGAAGTATGGGATTTGCTTAAATATTTTCATGCATTTAACATTGTATCGATTTCTAGACTTAAGAATGCGACAGCTGACTTGTTGGCCACCTCAGCTGTGAGGCTTGTGCCCTCCAATAACCGGTGCTCTATTGAATTGCTTTTCAGGCCTTCGGTTCTCGATATGATTACCAATCTATGAGTTTTTGATGATGATCAGCAGATTCTAGAATGCCTGACAAATGATGAGACCTTCAAAGGGGCGATTATTGATGATGAAGAACATCAGGCCAAGCTCAAATTCGATAATTTTATTCCTAAAGGAGTCAAGACTTTAGAGCGGATTTTTGATCTAAACGAGAAATTTAGAAAGCCAGTGAATGTGAAGACTCATAGCTCGTCTCTTCAGTTCGAGTTAATTAATTTAGGGACTGAAATTGAACCTAAATATGTGAATTTGGGAAAATGTTGCTCTCTAGGTGAAAGGAATAAGTTCATCAGTCTGTTGAAACAATACAAAGATGTTTTTGCCTGGACGTATGAAGATCTGAAGACATATGACACCAATATTATTCAGCATGTTATCCCCATCAGATCGGGAGTCAATCCTTATCAACAGCCTTTGAGGACAATGCATCCAAAATTGGAGCCTCTGATTCAGAATGAAGTAAAGAAGCTGTTGGATGCTAAAATTATTTTCAAAGTTAGACACTCAGAATGGGTTTCAAATCTGGTACCAGTAAGAAATAAATCTGGAGAAATTAGACTACGTGTGGATTTAAGAAACCTAAATCGCACTTCGGATAAAGACAATTATCCTGTCCCACCCATGGAACAGATATTGCAAATAGTTTTAGGTTATGAATTATTTTCTTTATTAGATGGATTCTATGGCTACAATCAAGTGTTAGTAGCTGAAGAAGATAGACTTAAAACTACCTTCAGAACCAGATGGGGGACTTTTGCTTACAGAAGGATGCCCTTTGGACTCATAAACGTTGGAGCTACTTTCCAGATGGCTATGGACATAGCTTTCTGTGGTCTAATTGGCCACAGTGCTGTAGTATACCTCGATGACATCACAATATTCTCAAAGAAAAGGGAGGAACACACATTCCATCTAAAACAGATTTTTGAACGCTGCCAAAAATATGGCATCTCATTAAACCCGAAGAAGTGCGTGTTTGTCGTTACCTAAGGTAAGTTACTGGGTCACGTGGTTTCTAAGAAGGGAATATCCATAGACCCAGAGAGGATCAAAGCTATCGAACATATCTCCTTACCCCATAATAAAAAGGGCATGTAATAATTTATGGGGACAATAAATTTCGTGCAAAGGTTTGTGCCAGATTTCGCTCAAATTGTTAAACCTTTGTAGCAAATGGTAAAGCAAAGTGTACAATTTAAGTGGACTGATGTAGAGAAGAATTCATTTAGTTAAATAAAGACAGTTGTTGCGCATGAACCCTCCCTCAAGAGTCCGGATTTTGAGAAAGATTTTATTTTGTACACTTTCGCATTTGACGATTCACTAGTGACGGTACTTACCCAGAAGGAAGATGGGGGAGATGAGTTCCCCATATCATTCATGAGCACTGGTCTGCAAGGGGCCGAATTGAATTACCCAGTTGTGGATAAACAAGCTTACGTGGTGTTCAAAGTGGTAAAACAATTCAGACCATATATACTTAAGAACCGGACAAAAGTAATAGTTCCACACCCAGTTGTGAGGTCTCTTTTCATACAAAAGGAGCTAGGAGAAAGAAGAGGCAACTGGGTAACAGCTCTACAGGAGTATGACCTCGAATTCAAGCCAGCCTCCATAGTTAAAGGGCAAGGATTGTGTAAAATAATGACTGAAATTACAGACAATGAAGAAAATGACTGGGAAGACGAAGCTCAGTTAAATTTGATGGACGAATGTCCTCTTTTCACAGCTCCAGATTCCTGGTATCGAGACCTTGTGTATTACCTTAAGGAGGGATTGTTACTAGAACATTGGAATTCTAAGCAAAGAAGAGCACTGCATCTTAAATCAGCCTCATACAAGATTGTTGAAGGAATATTATTCAGAAAGAATTATGATGGAGTTTTTCTTAGATGCTTAGAGAAAGAAGATGCGAAGAAGGTCATGTTAGAATTACATGATGGGCCTGCTCGAGGACATTTTTTTGGGGATACAACAGCCCATAAAATTCTCAAAGCCGGATACTATTGGCCCACACTATTCAAAGATGCACATGCCCATGTCAAAAAGTGCGACATCTGTCAAAGGTGTGGTGGAAGACAAGTTAAAGTAGCAGGACCATTAAAGCTCGTGATGAAAACAGAACCTTTTGAGCAGTGGGGGATGTATATCATTGGATAAATAAAGCCAAATTATTCCTTGCAACACAAGTATGTTCTAACGGCAACCGATTATTTCACTCGTTGGGTCGAAGCCATTCCCTTGCGTAAAGTGAATGAAGATGCGGTCATGGATTTCTTGCAATATCATATTATGACCAGGTTTGGAGTTCCAATTTCTCTAGTTTTTGATAATGCTACTTATTTTTCCTCTATTATATTAACTGCATTTTCTCATGAAAAAGGAATTAAGTTGCATTACTCTGCGAATTATCATCCACAAGGAAATGGTTTGGCTGAATCTACGAACAAGAATCTGATTAGAATCTTAAAAAAGACTGTGATAGAAAACCAGAGAAGTTGGCATTCAGCATTACCAAATGCTCTTTGGGATGATAGAGTCACCCCCAAGACTTCGTTAGGTGTGTCCCCATATACCCTTGTTTATGGAAAAGAGGCCATTCTACCCCCCAATATCATGCTACCCTCTTCCATAATAGCTCAAGAATCAAGAGGATCAAATAATGAAGTCTTGCAGATGAGGATACATAATCTTTTGAAGGCAGAGGAATCTAGATCCAAATCCAAGGAACATTTTAAACAACAACAGGAGGTAGTGAAGAGGTGGTTTGATAAGCACAAAGCTGGGACAAAAGAATTTGAAGTAGGAGATTTGGTTCTTAAGTGGGATCACCCTCATGATGAGAAGGGAAAGCACACGAAGTTTCAATAGTTATGGGTAGGCCCTTTCCAGATTGCGGCAAAACTTGGCCCCTCAACCTATAAGTTGCAGGATTTACAGGGATGGGAGGAGAACTTACCAGTAAATGGTTTAGTTCTTAAACCTTATTTTTCTTGATTTTGTTTTGTTTTGTACATAAATAATTGACTTGTTTTGCCACTTTGATTTGTTCCTTTCCTATTTGTTTAGTTTAGTTTCTTCTGATTCCAATAAAAGAAGAAAACTTTTGGTTGCATGGAGAGCATCAGAACCCTTGATATACTGAGATTATTTTGGCATTAGACTGTGTCTTATTGTTTAAATTTGATGGAATTTCTTCTAGTAAGTAGTTTCCTAAATGTCTATGAACACATTGAGGTCCGGCATAATCCCTAAAATAACTTAGAATCAAAAGGCCTGGAATACTATTTCGAGGCTCCATCCATTTCATATCTAAAACGTCCTAGGGGTGACAGCAAAAGACCCATGGAAAGGGGAGCAGGGTAAACAATATATTATATCTAAATGATCCCATGCCAAAATGGAAAGCTAAAAGGCTAATAAGAGTCAAAACTCCTAAGAAATCAATATTTATCGAAACAAAGTACTGAATTATATGAGTACAGATTGCTGAAAGTTCTTCTCCATCCGTGAGTTGAAAATTAAATGCATCTCTCACACAAAAGGACACTATGGATAGAAGAGCCTGAATAAAATTTAGAAGAAAAGTCATGAGGAGGACTCAAAAGAACATAAAAGTCCACAAATGAAAAGTGCCAAGTGGCATGGGAATGGGGAACAAACAAATATTTCTGTTTACCTTGTGTTACAACCCTGTGGTGTCTAAGCTGGAAGCTACCCGAAGATAGAGTTAAAATAAAATCCACCTACTTCACCTCAAAAGAGTTATCCTGACTTTGAGATTTTGGGTTTCATTCCCTAAAAAATTGGACTATCATCAATAATTACAAGTACATATATGTGACATTATGGGAACTAGACATCTAGAAGAATTCAGCATGTCGGTTTCACTGCTAAATATTCTGTTGCTTAAGGAGGAGTTTATTCAGAGATCTGGGTTCACCAGTGAGCTGCCAATTGTTGTAGCTGCAACTTCTCCCAAATTTCTGAAAATTTTGGACCCTCCTTGTTGATTTTGTTTTCCCCACTCTGCTACATGTTTGGATTATTTGAGGCCAGTTTTTTTGTTATTTGGGATTTCGTCTGGGTCTGTGCGTGCTTTGGACTGTAAGGATGAGTAGGTTTTACAATGTTTTATCGTTGAAGTTTAAAGTGGGATTGTCATTTGCCATTTTTCAGAGGTCAGCTCGCGTTTTATTGTTGGAATTAGACCTCGCTTTTCATTTTTTTTAGAAAAAGTTATGACTGTGATCAGAGGCCGCAGACTGATTGAGTTCTGCCGTTGCGGCCCCAGATTAGACTAACTTCCTGTCGGACTGTTTGTCCTTTCGCCGATATCCAGTTCTTTGTTTCTCTGATGTTGATTTGTCTACAATTTTTCTTGACTATTTAACTTCTGCCGTTGTGGCTGTGTAACTCATTAACTATCCGATGCCTGTAGAAGATCCGACCCCCAACATTTTATCGCGCAAATTTTGGTTTGTGTGCCAGAACCCCTAGATTGTAGGTTACCCGCTATTGCGGCTGCGTAGCCTGCTAATGAACCAATGTCAAGTGTTCTGATTCAACGATGGGGTTTTTTTTATGTGCCAATCCTTAATCGTTTTCCTGCCGATTGTTATGAGATCGTAACTGTTTTCGTAAGCGACTGGTGTGCCTTGTTTTTAGGTTGAAATTTGCACATAAGAACCCAACTCTGGTTTTCTCTTCTTTATTACTCATTTCACTGATATTATAATTTATGTTTCTTAAATATAGTCGAAACAAATGATTAATTCTCATTTAATCGTAGATAGATGATGGCAGTTTCTCAGATCCCTTTGAAGATTATTGTGGCAAAGAAGATGCAGTCGGAGGACAAAGCATGTTAAAGCATAAGGCGACAAATTCTTTGATCAAGGAAGAAAATTATAAGGGTCTGAAGAGGGACCAATGAATGGTAGGGCGTAATCATTAGAGAGCAAAGGCCTAGGCTCATGCGTCTTGTTAGTTACCTGGCTATGCTTGTTTTATAAAGGTCTTTATGTGAACGTAACATGGAATTATGAGCATTCACAAAATGTCAAGGCTGGAGATTGAAACGTTTGTGGGGCAACCAAAAGGTTGGGCTGGTTCTTGTAGAAATGGGAAAAGAGAGAAAGAGAAAAGGGATTTTTCCCGGAGAGACTTGTGAACTACTTGTTGTAAGAGGAACTATTTCGTTTTGCAATAATAAAATTACAATTTTGCCTGTTGGAGAAAGTGTTGTGTGGAATGTTCAAATGTGATGAAGTGAACAATGTTGAAGGGGAATTATTTCGTTTTCAGCTGTGTTTCATTAACTGTGAGATTGTTCTAACTTTCTGAACCTATGTTCTTATATGAACATTCTCTGGTTTATTCTGTGATAATTTCCACTATGAGTAATGAATGTTTTAATGGATGACGAGCTATCTTGTTGTGCATATCTTTATTCATGTTTATGTGTTTTGATTCTAAGAACAACTATCTGTGATTTATCTTAACATATGAATAGTATTACATTACTCATGAATTGATAATCTTTCTCCCTAGGGACAGCTTAGTAAATATTGTTTTTTCAGTTGTGTGTGATTTAGATGCGAGAGAGTCTAAGACAAGAGGTAAGAACCCGCACATCACATTGTGACCACTCCTCATATTCTTTATCAATCTGCATTTTAGATAGGCACTTGCACATCATTCTTAAAGTCAAAATACAAAAATATACACGGTGGACCGGGCCGCAACCAATAAAACCCTTTGTTTTTTTACTTGACCTACGGTAGCTGGACCGCAAACTGGATGGATTCCCTATACTAAACAGTCATGGGCTAGTTGGGAACGCTGAATGGGGAGAATACCTTGCTGTTTTTGCCTGCGAATTTCCAAGCCTCAACATGTTGTAAAGGTCATGTGGCCATAGTTTTGCAAAGGATTAGGTTAGGGTTTGAATTATGTAACCCTAACTTAATTAACTAGATTCTATAGTTATATATAAATTTATTTTCATTTAGGGAAAATATAAATTAGAAAAAAAATATTTATTTATGAAAAGATTTGAACAATAGTAAGTTTTGGATAAAACTGACTAATTTTAAAAAACAAATTAACTAACTAATTAAAAAAAAACAAATGAATCAGTGATATAAATACATTAACTCCTAAATTCATACATTCTAGTTCCTATGCTTGCATAGAGAAAATTAAATAACATTTAGAACTTGGTAATATAGTAGAGGAGACAACAGCCTAAGGAGCCCATTCCACCCAACCAAATTCTTGAAGATAGCTTAGTAGCTAGGCTTAGGACCCTTGAGCTTGTCTATTGGTCTACCTGGTTGAAAGCACCGAGTGAGAGAATGGGTTAAGAAACCCTTGCAATTCCACAAATTAATTAGCATTAATACGTCTACCTATAGTAGTAAGAACTCAGCTAAAACAACTGCACTACTTCAATAAATCAGCACTTTCACACTCAAACACTTCTGCATGTCCCCCCCATCGAACCTCTTGTGCAAAAATTTCACTCAGAAATTTCACAAGTAAAGATTGAACAGCCTCAGCTGAATCCGATAGGTAGTTTATAAGCCTGCCTAGGTCTTTTGGGTCATTTTTTCACTTAATGAGCCACCTGCTCTTGTTCCACTTTCTTGGGGAACATGAACACAAAAATATGGAAGTTGCCTCCTGCAACAGATAGAAGTAGTTTGAGGATACTGCCAAGTGTCAATATGCTCTCAACCCAGTCTATTCCACCATGTGGCCAGTAGACACTCATTTAACATCCCCCTTAAGCTGTTGTCTCATCTTTTATTTATTAATTAATAAAAATATTCAACAATTAAATACAATCATCCTTGACCCCACTTGGTTAATAATTACAAATTTTACATTAAAATTAAAACATAATGTCTTCTCAAACATAAAATGATTTTTTTTTGGCAATTTGGGGTATGTGACACACCCTAGGGGGAATTACACCATAAATTTCTAGTAATTTGACTATTTTTTCCAATTTTCCCAAATCGAGTTGCATATGTATATAACCTATCATAAAGTTATCAGATCTACCATTGAGCAGTCCTAAGACTCCCCATATAATTCCCTACCAAATTGGAGACCCTCTTGTGCCATTCGAATCCCCTAGAGTCAAGACTAGTCAAGACAAATATTCCCCAAATTATTCCTTTGTTGGGAATTTAAGTATTGGGTCATTCCATTGTTGGAAAGGCATTTTTATTTTCTCCCCCAATGCACAACCCTTGCAGTGGTTATGTGTAACGAACATAAAATAAGATAATAATTAAATAATTAATAATTAGGTTAACTAAGTTAGGTTATGAAATGAGGCGGTTCTTCAACATTAAATGTCCAAGCCATATTTAAGGCAGGGCCACCATTTGTAACATATCATCTCTTATATTATCATTAATATATACTTGCCGTATGGCTTATTTGATTTACAAAGTCTTTTGGTGAACTCATTGTGTGAGCAAATAATTATTCGGCTCATTTGGTAGCAGAGCCTCATTGGCTGAGTTAGCCTTTAGCCATTAATTTTCATACTTTGTCTAGTTTTTTTGGTTTTTAGCCTCACTCCAAGGTTTCCTTGAAATCGTGAATCCACCCACATGACCATCTTCCACTACTCATCCCCATCTGCTGCCCACGCTATTTAAAAAAAATAAAAATAAATAAATTGTTCAACCTCGAACTCACGCAGACCCCTTACCCAAGCTCCCATGCCCTCATTTCTCCTCCACTCTCTTTCCCCCCGCCACCTCCTCGACTCTGTGTTCCTTCCACAATCATCCCTCCATCCACTCCCCTTCACATACTATTTCTCTCGCAGCCCCCCTCATGGCCTTTCCACCTCTCACTTATGCACCCCTTCCACCACTTCACCATGCTTTCACCTACGCACTCAACCCTGCGCACTCCTCAAACCACGCTCATTCACGGCTACAATCGACCATCGCCACTTCCTCCTCTGTTTCCCTTTTGTGCTACTTCCTCTGTAGCCTCCCACCATCCTTAGCCGCCCTCCAACCACCTCCGTGCCACTCCAACACCCGTGTTGCTCTGTCCCACGCTGCTCTGTCCCGCATTCCCTCCTTCGTTTCCCTTGATACTCTATGTAGCCATCTAATCGCTGCAATCCCTTCCCATTCAATGCACACCCATTCCATAGTGTGTGTGTCACTTCCTTGCCAGTGTCATTGCATCACCCCTTCATTCTCCACTTCCTACGCACTCCTCTACCACCCATCGTCAATCCACTGATCCGGTCCTCCCCATTTCCGGCTTCATCTTCTCCTCTACATCATCCTGCCTTCTACGCATCCCCTCCACCGCACCACCTCATCCCTGCCATTCTCCTCTTCGACGCATCCTCCCACCTCCACCTCCACCGCACCACCTCCTCCCTATCACCGCCACCTCTCATCTGCCATTCTCCCTACTACTCCCTCGTCCCCATCCTCCTTCTTCGCCCTCTCCTCCATCCTCTCGCTTCCATTTCCCACGACCTGCACCAAAAACAAATTTAAAAAAATAAATATATATATCAAATATTAAATATAATATATTATTATTATATTATAATATTTATTTAAAAAAAACACTATATATTAAACTATATATAGTTTATAAAAATATTATCAATAAGATTATTAATTATATAATTAATAATTTTATTATAAAAAAATGATATTATTATTTTATTAAAATAATTATAATCTTTGGAAAAGAAAAAAAAGAGAGGGTTATTTAACCTAATACAAAGAGAACAAAATCAAGAAAATCGAAGACCATCTATAGTCAAGATGACCATCTAGTGTCGAAGAAATAGAGACCATGGAAACCGGTTTGCAACTACAAATAGAGAAATTAGAAGCCAAGTTAAAGCATTATCGAAGAGACAACGAAGATTTACGTGACAGGAATTCAACATTGGAAGCAATAATTGAAGTACATAAGATCGAAGAAAAGTACACGGAAAAAAATATTTCTGATAGAAAAATCGTATAGAAAAATTATATGCGCAAATTGAAGGATTAAAAGACGAAAACGATTTTAATCAGAGATTGAAAAATCAAGATATAAAGAAATAAATAAACAATTATGTAACAGAAATAAAACTGTTGAACAAAATCGTTAGCGACAATGATGAATAACTAACGCAAACACGACATAAATTAGAATAAGTGATCGACCAGTATCGACAACAGATAAAAGTTCTTCAGCAACAAAATAACGACTCTAAAAAGACTCATAAGTCGAAGATCACAAAAAGTAATAAAACACTATCCAACAATTCCTAAGAAATTTTCAGATTAAGGAATCATAACAAAACACTAATCACGAAAAATTAAGAAGTTGAAAAATAGTCGGAAGATAGAACAATCTACGGAAGACATTGAAGGGAAACTTCTAGACAAGCAGGAAGAAAATAGTTGCATCAAAATTCATAACAAAGATCTTAAGGAACAACTTAAGAAGTCTGAAGATGACAGAAAAGCGCAAGTAGAAGTGATTAAGAAGTTTCAAAATGATTACGTGTAGTTAGAAAACAAGTTGGAAAAGATACATAATCAAACCTTACAACCTCAAGGAACAAAAATACAACTTCCAACTCACATCAATGCTCAAAAGACAACAATCGTAAAAGAAAATGACATTGTGAAAATTCCATATCGACACCCCAACCATAAAAACCGAAATTCTAAAAAGTGGGAAATGTCGGAACATAATGACACTAATATGATTAGAGCTCCTGATGACAGATTAGTAGGGAATCCCAACAGTCAACAACAAATCAATTTAGGATGGATTGACCCATCCACATATCGAAATTTATGCTCTATACTTAGCAATTCGTATCGACATGTTTAATCAGCCACGACAACATTATAAGGCTTTGAGGACAAATCCTTTCTAAGAGTGTGGCAATGTAACGAACATAAAATAAGATAATAATTAAATAATTAATAATTAGGTTAACTAATTTAGGTTATGAAATGAGGCGTCTCCTCAACATTAAATGCCTAAGCCATATTTAAGGCAGGGCCACCATTTGTAACATATCATCTCTTATCTTATCATTAATATATAGTTGCCTTATGGCTTATTTGATTTACCAAGTCTTTTGGTGAACTCATTGTTGGAGCGAATAATTATTCGGCTCATTATGCTTCTCCTCCTATACCTGAGGAACTCCAATGACATCCTATCTCAAGTGCCTCGGTGCTCCATGGTGTAAGTGTGCCATACTCCTATTCCACAACTCACCCTGACTATTGTCGCTGCTGACTAGAGACTTTGCAGGCTCAAAGTGTAGACTATACACATTCCCTCTCATGATCCCAATCAACCGATCCAAGCTCCTATCTTGTCCTCCAGAGTTGAGACTGATATGAGTTTCTTGGTCAACCCTGGAACATATAACACATTAGAAAAACTGAGGGATTTTCCAGACTCCCTCTAAAATGAAACAGTTCCAACTCCCTATGCATGAGACCATGCATTATCACACATCTCAATGTGGATACCTGTTCCACCCTCCTGCAAGTCCTTGAATAAGATTTTATATCCAGTCATATGACTAGATGCTCCACTATTGATGTACTAGATACTGCTACCTATGGTGCTTGCCATGAAAGCTATCAAGAAAAAATCCTCATCGAACTTTCTGTTGAACTCCTCCACCTCTATAAAACCAACCATCTAAGTGTTATTCTTCTTCTTCCTGTCCGGGCACTAAGAAGCAAAGTGTCCTTGCTTGTGGAAGATGAAACACTTGACTTTAGACATGTCAAGGTTATTCTTACCACCCTTATTTTTCTTTTCCTTTCCTTTACTCTTCCTTGTTAGGGCTAGAACCTCCTCATCCACAATATGTGGGGCACTACTGGATGAGGAAAATCCTTGACCCATGCGAGTCTCCTCCTAGACAAAGTAATGCTATAATCTATGCCAATCAGGGAGTTTCTCCCTAGCCATGAAACCCTTGAAAAAGGTGTCCCATGGTTTACAAAATTCATTTAGGGCTATCCGAACAAGCTCCTCACCCTAAATCTTAGAGCCAACAACTCCAAGATCATCTCTGATCTCCATGAGCCTTGTGAGATAAGGAACCACTCCTTGTCCCTTAGCCATCCAGGTACTGTGCATCCTCTCTTGCAACACCATCCGGGTTTTTTCTTTCTCTAGTAGAGACCTTCCAAATCCTTTTGCATATCCAATGCGGTATTCTTCCTAGAAAGGTGAGGGACTATATGGTCCTTCACTCCATCCATGATGATCAATATGGCTCTTGAATCTATCTTTTTCCCAGCTACTAACTTTTCCAAATCAATGGGTGCAACCTTCATGGATTCAATGATGATCTCTGATCCAACAACTCCAAGATCATCTCTGATCTCTGCGAGCCTTGTGAGATAAGGAACCACTCCTTGTCCCTTGGCCATCCGGGTACTGTGCATCCTCTCTTACAACACCATCCGGGTTTTTTTCTTTCTCTGGTAGAGACCTTCCAAATCCTTCCGCATATCCAATGTGGTATTCTTCCTAGAAAGGTGAGGGACTATATGGTCCTTCACTCCATCCATGATGATCAATATGGCTCTTGAATCTATCTTTTTCCCAGCTACTAACTTTTCCAAATCAGTGGGTGCAACCTTCATGGATTCAATGTGCTCCTCTACATCACTGACATCCAGGATCCTTGTGATCCTTTATTTACCTCTAGGAAAGTTTGGATCCCCCTGGAGTCTATCCTCAACTCTCATCTGCATGGCCATACTGAAGTGTACCTGTCAATCCCTAGATCTGCAATCTAGGTTTGTGTCTTCAATAGATATTCCCCTGATCTATCACTGATGCTGCAAGTCTCTCATATTTAGCTGACCAGAGCTCTGATACCATGTAAATTTTCCTTTAAAGTTCAATCTAGGGCTAAACATTATATTTAATTTGTTACTGGAAAACCACACATGAACTTCTTTACTAGTATTGCAGCAAAATACAAAAACTGAGAAACATTCACAACATCACATCACAATATAGACACTATTATTTTGGGTATGGAAACCCCCGAAAAACCCAATATGGGAAAACCAATGCAACATTCAGATATATAATTTATATTATGAAGATATGGAACCTTTACAACCAACAGGTAAAATACACCTAACCTAGAAAATGGAAAACCTCAACAATATCATTGAACAACCTAGCAGCAAGGTACAACCTCGTGTCAGCAATACGACCCAGTTGTACATAATATGTACGGTGCCGACATCAGTAGTATGGATCCATATGATGTTGTATGATATTTGTACGGCTCTCCTGATGTGTACGGTGTTGCTCCTATGTGTGATATGTGCAGTCCCTACTCAGCCTGGTGAACTTGTAGGGTAGATGCTCCTCCGTCTTTTCTGTAAACTCCTCTGTCTAACTTCTCTTTGTCTGTATCTCTCATGTGTACGTGTCCTCTCCACAAAATCTCTTTTTAACTCAATGGCTAAGAGAAAACCCTAATCCTCACTATGGATCTATGGATGAGATCCTTCGGTGAGATTCAATGGCCAAGATTAGATTAGCCATCACTTAAATATTTCACTTTTCACTTTATTAAAGTGATTCCATTATATCAAAATCAAATTAGAATAATTAAAGTATTTTACTAAGTCAAAACTTAGGAAAATCACTTTAAGAGATTCTGCTTCCATTTTAATGTCTCTTTAGCATGCAAGGACACATGCAATGCTAAAAGACCCTCCTTGATGCCACTTTCTAACACCATCAATGTAATAACCTTGTTTCAAACTTACTGATTTGTGGGAGGAATAATAAGGTGGAGGACCTGTAAACTCTTGTATTTTGGTGGACATTGATGTCCCATGACCAATCCAATATTATTTTGAAATTTGGGAGGGTTGTACAACATTTGGAGAACCAGAAGTGTCATCTACCCTTGGGGGCTTTAACATCGATTTTCCTAGTATTTTTGTCCTCATCTCCCTAGGGTTAAAAGAAATTTGCTGAAGTATTTGGAAAGTGTATGAGCATTTATCATATGAATTAGGATTTCCTAATACTTCTCAAGCCCTTCCATGCATAATTTGAAGCCATTTTGGTGCATTTGGATCATCTTGGTTTCCTCTAGTCCAAAGCTCGAAACTTGCGAAAATTGTGCAAACTTGAATAACATGTCAAAATGAATTTTATAATTAGACCATTGAGTGTGTGAAGTCTGTTAAGATGTTTTAAATCCCATAGGGTCCTTCCATAAAAATTTCGGTGGTGTTTGGAACCAAACCAAGAGAGACTAGTTTATTACTTCTTCCTAGTTTTGAAACTAGACAAAGTATTGAAGGAGGATGTATGTGACGTTTTTGTAAAAATTCCTCAGCCACACCATATTAAGAATATAGATATATCATTTTTTCAATCCTTTCATAACCTAATATCACTTCCCTTGAGCTTCCCCAGTTTTCCCATAACCATAGAGTCAGTGTGAAATCCATTGTCAATGAGGGTGTTGAGAAATAATGCTTTCAATGTCAAAGTTTTGAAGCCTCTTTGAAATATTTTGGATATTGTGCCTAGCTTTTCCAAAAAGGTAAATTACATGTGACTTCACAAGATGAACTTAATATAGTGAAACTATTTGCATGAGTATACTGTGTTGCTGAAAGAAGGTGAATATCTCTCCATAAACAACATGCTCTCATGTAGATTGCAGATTGCTAATGTTGTAAAATTTTAAGAGCTTTTCTTGAACATTGAATCACGAGACTGATATTCATATGAGGAACATGTATGCATTAATGATGACCTGATATGTTGAGCATTGTGCTTGGAAAATGTCAAGATGTTGAGATATGGCTTCTCATTGAACCAAACATCGAAGACTGTTTTGGTTGCATATTGTTTGTTTTGAACGATGGTATGGTCTATGTGATTCACAACGACTATGTGAGCAGTCTATTTGGAATCTTTGATTCATTTTTGGGAATATATATTCCTTTAATATTGTCAAAGTATTGCATAGTTGTGTAATAGTCTTGAAATGATTACTGATATATTTGCAACAATAATATGCTTGAAATGCAGGGAGTGTGATTTCAGAAGACTCGTGCCATAAAGGAACACATCACCCCTCTATAGACTTGCTCTTATACTTTTTACGTCATTCCATCTCCATTGAAGAGTTGATATGGGTATATATATTTGTCTATATAGCACTATAAGAGCATCAATCTTATTGTTGATGTCTAATCATGAAGGAAATGATGTGAACAATTATTTTGGAAGTAGTGAATTTGCATTGTCTTGTAAACTAAAGAGTTGTGTTGCACCTAAAACAATTTCAATTGTTTGCTTCCTTGTATGTATTTGAGAATGTATTGTACATAATTTGCAAAGACCATCGTGAGTGCTCACTGACAGAACTGAGTTTGCAACCTATTGTTACAGTTGCAGAATTGAATAGTGGTGTAGAGTTGATTTGCATAAAGAATAATGATGTTGCGGAATTGAAAAGTGTTGCCGATGTCTTTATTTGTAAGTTTTTGCATAATAAAATTGATACTTGCAGAATTGCATTGCACCAACTTGGTTTTTTTCAAACTATTATAGAAAATGTTTGATGATTATCCGGTTGTTAATTGACAAAATTGAGCTTCCATAAGGACTTGGGAGTAATTATCCAAATTGTATTGCAGGAAGTATGAAGAAAATTTGCACATCTGAAACTAATGTGCAACTACTTCATCAAAAGAAAATTGCAAAGCAAGATTATCAATTCAGGTATAGCAGATTCCTCAATTCAACCATCATGTATGTAACTTGCAACTGTGTATGTTTGTAAGTTCTTATGTATTTGTTTTGGTGCTTTCTTGTGTTCTGTAAGTATCAAAATCAAAATAAATAAGTTGGATTGTGTATTGTATATGGGTGTACTTTTGGTTATGAGTGACACCCCTCAAATTTTAAAGTTGAATCTACTAAGTTGTATTGTAAAGGGTGGATTTGTATTGTAAAGGGTGGAGTTGTAAGAAGCCCTATGTATTCTCCTCTACCTAGACTTCTCCTCTTGCACCTGAAAGGTGGGAACATTATGTCATCTTCAAGTTTCAAATCCTTCTTTTGATAACTAGCAGCAATGGACTTCTTCAAGTGAGCTAGAGCAAGAGATCCTGAGCCACAAATAGAGTCAAGGCCAAATTCAATGATAAAACCACATAGATAGAAGAGAGCCAGTTCAAGAGTACTCATGTGTTTTGTGCCTAGTTGTGGAACTTGAGAATCTCCTCACTTTCAAAGTTCTCATGTGTTTTGTGTCTATTTGTGACATCTTGAGAACTTCCCTCTCCTCACATTGTTCGTGATAGGGGGAAAAAAAGACCACAAGTAACCAGCAAGCTAGATCAAGCGATCCAGAACAAGCGAGCGTGTGAAGATCTATGTTAGACTGAGCTCCATAGTTGGTGGTCATCCTAAAACCACCTATATCGAGAGCACCTTCATGTAGAAGAAGAAATTGCAATATTCTAGCCACCTCACTTGGTACAAGATTGTCAAGATGGAAATGTTCAACAAAATGCAATTGTCCACTTCCTATTTCATCTCTTCGGTTGGTTAGTGGTCAACCTTAAACCACCAATTCAATAGGATACTTTAGCCTACTTCAGCCACACGTTGCTTCTCCTAGAGAACATCTAAGCATTCATGCCAAGTTCGAGATAGAACCTCTGAGTGTCCACACCAAGTTTGACAGTTTGTGGTTAGCTTCTGCAATCCATTTTGGTTCATGGTCAGCCAAAACCACCCCTTCAGAGAACTCTTGTATTTAGTAGAATATGGTGTAATCTTCTGCTAACTTGCTTGGCATAGTGGTTTGTTAGGCCTTGTTTCATCTCTCTTCATTTTTCTTGGACTCTCATACACCCTTTAGATTAAGGGGGGGATTGTTGGGAATCTAATCCTCTGGATTAGCATTTTCTGATATTGTATTATTATTATTATTATTCATTTTCATGAGAAAAGGAAATGATGAGTCATAGGGGAGACCAAGAGTCACCTGAGAGTCCAAGAGGCCACTTCGAATATGAACCAAGGGTCACTTCTCATGTATATATGTAAATTAGTTAATGAGAAGAAGTGTGCTTTGAGGCCTATCTTTCTTCTTTGTGTGGTTTTCTATTTGCCTAAATTGACTTGTGTTTTTCCGATATCATTGATGCCCTAAGGGGCTCCTTACAATATATTTGATATTGTTTTGGGGAAAGTGAGTTTTTTTTATGGAGATAAATATTGTTTTTATCATATATTTATTCAAATTAAAAATAATGGATTTATGGAGTTGAATCTGCATTAATATCATTGAATACATATTATTTAGTAATTAACATTGAGTTTGTCTTTACAAATGAAGAAGAATTAGAAAATTGGGATAAAAGAAATAAGTTGCATTAATATAATTGAATAGATATTATTTAGTAATTAACATTGAGTTTGTCTTTACAAATGAAGAAGATTTAGAAAATTGGGATAAAAGAAATAAGTTGGTTGGATCCCTTAATTAATGTTGTGTGACTAAAAA
Organism: Pseudotsuga menziesii; assembly: GCA_001517045.1. Lineage (NCBI taxonomy): Eukaryota > Viridiplantae > Streptophyta > Pinopsida > Pinales > Pinaceae > Pseudotsuga > Pseudotsuga menziesii. Next base: position 20,380 of record LPNX011229929.1, read on the forward strand.
TGTTTTTCAAGAAATTAAATATTTTAAGGGTGGTGTTATAGTTAGATCTTGTTCTTAGTTTATCTGTTCTTTTTTCCTAATTTTCAACTGTTGGTTTAAAATGATTTTACATTTTATGTTGATTTTAAGAATTTTTGACAATCAGTAATTTTTGTTAGATTTAATGCTTTTAATGGTTGAATTATTTCATTAATTTAGTTTTAAGGTTTGTCTTTTCGGCTTATTAGTTAATATGTATATCTTTAAACTTTCAAAAAATTATAATAAAAGTTTATTCCAATTTTTCTTTATAATCTAACCCTCATTTTTGAGTCCTTTGTCAAATATTTTCATGAGGAGATTCTTGTAGCAGCTCTATTTTTCCTGTTTTTGTCATTATCATTGAGAGCAGATTATGAGGTGATGTAAATGAATTCTAGAAAACAAAAAGAGTTTTTTGTCCAAAACATATTCATTCACAAAAACCTCTCTCATTTTTGTAACAACTATTATCATTTGAGAGATTCAGATTCATCTTTGTGGCCTATTTTTAGGGTTTGAATTATTTAATAATTTCCTGTTTTAGTCATAAATTTCCAGCACGTATTCCGATCAATTGAAGGGAAATTTGTCAAAACCAAGAGAGTTTTTTGTTCATAACATACTCATTTAAACAAACCTCTCTCAAGTTTTTCACAGGTGTCCATAATGGAGAGATATGAAGGTGTCTTTGAGACCCACGTTTTCAGAAATTTGCCAAATTTCCCCAAATTCGATTTGTTATTTTTGGGTTAATTGTCTTTAAAGATTTTGAATTATCATGTAACTAATTGATGTAAATGTTTCAAATTTTGACCTAGAAGGTATTATGGAACTACTTTACCTTTTTAATGATAAAAGGAAGACAAACATATAGTTTTGTAGGGGCGATTTTTCACTCAAGGAGAGGCTTTTGGAGCTTTGATTTCTCAAGCTAGCACTTATAACTCTTATGTAAGTGGATGACTATTATTGATTATATATAAACTGATAAGCCTTTTTACCTATCATGATTTTTCATTTCTGATCTGGTTGATTGCTCATTCTATAATTTGATTTCCTATTTAAAGGTTTATTCATGTAAATGCTTGTAGCCTGTGGGTAGAATTGGTATTTCATGTGTAATGTTTATGGCTTATTGGGATGTGTTTGATCCCCAGTTTATCTAACTTGCATGATTCAATTTTGTATTAGCTTGTGGAAGTTTATTTCCTCCTTGCTGATGAAGTTTTTTAAACCAAAACCCTAAAAACCTATTTTACATAATTTTTTTTATGAGATTGTGTTGGCTTGTTCTTTAGTAGTTTGAGAACAATTTCTGGCACTAACATCTTTGGCGTCATTGCCAGGGACGAAGCTGAAGTATATCTTCCCTGGGATATCATTATTCATCTGATTTTGAGAGGTGAACAACGTTAGAAAATCTTTTAGACTACAATTTTTCACCGGCGACTCCACTATTAAAGATTCCACTTCAACGAGAATTTCGTTGACAGAAAAATGAAGAAGCCAAATAGAAAGACTGGGTATCATCTTGTTACTTTCCTCCATGAGGTTTTGTTCTAATTCACCAGTTCTTTATTATCTTTCCCATTGCATGTCAAAAGAATTATTTTTTGTTTTGTCTATTCTGATGATCATAAACCTTCAAGTACATATCCCTCTTTGGAAGAAGAAAGTCTGCATTCTTCTTGTTTTATTGATGTTGATCCTATTCCTTCATTTGAAATACATGTGCAACATGATATACATATACCCATATCTCTTGAACCTGATTATTCTGGTCATCTTGTAGAGAATAAAGATGATCTATTACCTTCTACCATCACTGCTGAAACTTGCGAACAACTTGTTGAACCTCATTTTCAACTCACAGATTTTCAGTCTAGACTCAGATAGAAGATGTTTAAACATCTCAGGCTGCCATCTCTCTTACATCCTTACCCTTCCTACTTTGTTGAATATCTTCCCCATTTTACTGGAAAAGAACATATTACAGCAGAGAAGCGTTTAGAATCTTTTCATAATTTCATTGATAATTTTGAAATCATGCATGAGGATGTTGTCATGAGGTTATTTTTGAAATCCTTTGCTGGAGATGCTAGGTTTTGGTTCCGAAATTTAAAAGCTGATTCAATTGAATCATGGGAAGAGTTACATGATGTCTTTTTGAAGTATTGGGGTAAGAATACATCTCATGATCAATTTCTTTCTGAATTTTATGGTTTGAAAAGGGAGAATGATGAGAAAACTACTAAATTTAATTGGAGGTTTCAAAGTTTTTATATCAGTATGCCTACAGAGATCAGACCTTAGGAAAAACTTGCTATGGTATATTATGTTATGGCTCAACATTCAGATCTTGTATTTTTCTTGTTAGAAAGGAAATCATCATCTTGAAGACAATTGTTTAAGGATGCAAAAGGAGTGGAGGAGAACATCCAAGCTTTCAAAATGCTTCGAGATCAGGCTCATGTTGAAGATATACAAGCTTATGAACATGAAGAAGAACGTAGGCATCATTTAGATTTAAGACAGTTTTCTTCATCATTTTCAGATTTTTATATGAACAAGGATATAAATGACACTTGTGGTGATTCTTCATATCAGTTTGTTGACTTTTTAGATGATAATATACTTTCAGTGGATTATAGTAGAAATTTCCTAGTTCCTACTATGAGATTATCATGTTATGAAGAAGAATTTGCTGCTCTTCAACCTCTTACTATTGATATAAGAAATAAGCTTCCATTCTTGACTTATGGTCACTTTTATAATTTTATTTGTTCAAGTTTTGATCAAGGTTTTTATTTAAAGGTTGAGAAGCAGTTTGAAGAGCCCTTGGTTTCCATTATTGAGCCAAAGTTTAAAAAGAACAACAATGAGGAAGATAATGCTTCACTTTATGATGAATATAATGAAGACATTGAAGTTTTAAATTGGAAATTTCATGATCTCATGGCTTCTTGGATGGAGTTGTATTTTTCAAAGGTTTCTAATGCTCCAACTTTTGGCATACTTCCTATTTCCAGTCATAAGTATCAGCTGCCTACAGACTCTTTATTGAATTTATCACATCTTTTGTGGGTTTTTTCAAACAGTAGCATGCATGGAATTATGATTCTCAGCCAAATGGTTTCTTGGCTTCATTGGAAGTATGATTACACTTGATTGGGTCGTTTCCTCCGATTAAAAGTAGGAGTAAATAACAGAATAAGCTCGCTATATGAGCATGTAGATTATTTTCAATATGATGGTTTGTAGCAGTATTTTGTCATTTCAGAGGTATGTGTTCAGAGTTTGAGAAATTTGCAGATATTTGGTAAATGACTCCATCACCCAATGAATAAGGCACAAGGTCTATAGGTTCTTGAAGCCTCACAAGGAGGACTTCATCCCGCAGCAAGAGCCAGATTTTATAGCTAAATCTTGTTCTTAGTTTATCTGTTCTTTTTGTCCTAATTTTCAACCGTTGGTTTAAAATGATTTTACATTTTATGTTGATTTTAAGAATTTTTGACAATCAGTAATTTTTGTTGGATTTAATGCTTTTAATTGTTGAATTATTTCATTAATTTAGTTTTAAGGTTTGTATTTTGGGCTTATTAGTTAATATGTATATATTTAAGCTTTCAAAAACTTATAATAAAAGTTTATTCCAAGTTTGCTTTATAATCTAACCCTCATTTTTGAGTCCTTTGTCAAATATTTTCATGAGGAGATTCCTGTAGTAGCTATGTTTTTCTTGTTTTTGTCATTATCATTGAGAGTATATTACGAGGTGATGGAAACGAATTATGGAAAACCAAATGAGGTTTTTTTCCAAAACAGAGTCATTCACTAAAACCTCTCTCAGTTTTACAACATCTATTATCGTTTGAGATATTCAAATTCATCTTTGTGGCCTATTTTTAGGGTTTGAATTATTTAATAATTTCCTGTTTTAGTCACAAATTTCCAGCACGTATTCCGATCAATTGAAGGGGAATTTTTAAAAACCAAGAGAGGTTTTTGTTCATGACATACTCATTTAAAAAAACCTCTATCCTTGTTTTCACAGGTGTGCATAATGGAGAGATATGAAGGTGTCTTTGAGACTTAAATTTTCAGAAATTCACCAAATTTCCCCTAATTCGATTTGTTATTTTTGGGTTAATTGTATTTAAATATTTTGAGTTATAATGTAACTAATTGATGTAACAGTTTCAAATTTCGACCTAGAAGGTATTTATGGAACTACTTTACCTTTGTAATGATAAAAGGAAGACAAACATACAGTTTTGTAGGGAGATTTTTCACTCAAGGAGAGGCTTTTGGAGCTTTGATTTCTCAAGCTAGCACTTATAACTCTTATGTAAGTGGATGAATGTTATTGATTATATATAAAATGATAAGCCCTTTTACCTTTCATGCTTTTTCATTTCTGATCTGGTTGATTGCTCAGTCTACAATTTCATTTCATGTTTAAAGGTTTAATTTATGTAAATGCTTGTAGCCTGTGGGTGGAATTGGTATTTCATGTGTAATGTTTATGGCTTATTGGGATGTGTTTGATCCCCAATTTATATAACTTGCATGATTAAGTTCTGTATTAGCTTGTGGATGTCTATTTCCTCCTTGCTGATGAAGTTTTTTAAACCAAAACCCTAAAAACCTATTTTACTTAATTTTATTTTTTGAGATTGTGTTGGCTTGTTCTTTAGTAGTCTGAGAACAATTTCTGGCACTAATAGGTGGCATGGAGATTTGGAAAACTTTATAATAATATAGATGAATTCAAAAAAATGAATAATCAAGAGGATATTATGAATATCAAGGAAGAAGTTGCTACCCTCCTAAAGTTAAATCAAAATTTAATTAAGAAGGTTGTCTAAGTTAAGAAAAGAAAATAGGAGTTTAAAAGGGAATACTGGAAAACAAAGTTGCACTCCAAAAGTTAAATAAAAATTTAATTAAGAAGGTTGTCAAGTTAAGAAAATAAAATAGGAGTTTAAAAAGGAATAATGAAAAACAACAAGTGTGAAAAACTAACAAAGTGTAATGAGGGATTGATCATAAAGGTTGAAGAATTAACCAATGAAATAGTAGCAAATAATGATATGATGGAAAAAATGAAAGAAGGAGAAATGAAAAAGCAAAGTGTTAATGCATAAACAATGAAAAATGGTTTAGAAGAAACAATGTTAAACTACAATAAAAATAAAATTGATCTCTTTGAAAGACATACTCAGAGTATTGGTTCCAAGCTACCTCAAAGACGAGATAAAAAGGAAAGGGGCTAGGAAATTTTGAGCAAGGGAGTGTAGAACCTATTCACTTTGAAAGTAATTTGAGAGTAGGCCTAAATATATGGGTGTTGAATACAATCTCTTCAAAAATTATAAAGGCTGAAAGTAGTTGTTTCTACAAATTATTCTTCTAATAATGGTCATGCAAGTGAAGGTGTTAATCATGAACAAAAGCAAGAGAAAAAACATGGTATATTTCATGCGAAAGAATAGAATGGAGCAACAGAAGCACTACGAGCAAATGATTTCCTTCTCATTATTAAGAGCAGATTAAATAGGAAATGGAAAACAACAATACTATGGGTGAATACCATAGGTGAGTAAATACCGTGGGTTACCTAACTCACTAACTTAACTACGAGTGAGATTACACTCCTCAACACACCCCTTTAATCTCAATTGGTAGTACATAATCATCACTGTCTATGCCTAAGTGCTCTCTCTGATATACAAACGCAGATGTTCCCAATGGTTTGGTGAACATGTCAGCTAACTGTTCCTTAGAGCCACAAAACAGTAAAGAAATTTGTTTTTCATTGACTAACTCACGAATAAAATGATAGCGAGTGTCAATGTGTTTTCTTTTTCTATGAAATACATTATGTTTAGACAATTGTATTGCAGAGCTATTATCACAGAAAATAGAAGTGGTTTCTTTTGGAGTGTGTCCCATATATTTTAATAGTCTTCTTAGCCAAACTGCATGGCAAACTACTGTGGTGGCTGCTACATATTCTGCTTCTGCAGAAGACATGCTCACAATGGGCTGTTTTTGAGATGCCAAAGAGATCAAATGTGTACCCAAATGGAAAGCATAACCAGATGTGCTTTTCCTATCATCAAGACTACCTGCAAAATCATTGTTAGTGTACCCTGTAAGAGTACTGTCTGGTGTATGAGTGTACCATAGGCCATATCCAAGTGTGCCTGCAACATATCTCAGTATTCTTTTTCCAATGTTCCAGTGAGAGTCTTTGGGAGACTCCATAAATCTAGAAATAAAACTGACAACATACATCAAATCAGGTCTAGTTGCAGTCAAATACATTAAACTGCCTACCATTTGTTTATAGAGTGTATTGTTTACTGCTGGTTCATCACCATTC
>LPNX011229929.1:26843-52568 GCA_001517045.1 Pseudotsuga menziesii
ATTCCAGGCCAAGGAAGTACTTCATCAGTCCTAGATCAGTCATTTCAAATTCGTTTTTCATGACTATCCTGAAATCTTCAAGCATCAAATTACCAGTGTAAATCATGTCATAAACATAAAGACATACCATCAATGTTTTACCTTGCTTTGTTTTGACATATAGAGTGGGCTCATTGCTGCTTCTGCTGAAACCATTGTTGATGAGGTATGAGTCAATCCTACTGTACCAAGCTCGTGGAACTTGTTTTAGACCATACAAGACCTTTTTTAGCTTATATACTTTGTCTTCATGACCCTTGATAGTATAACCAGGTGGCTGGTCTACATAAACTTCTTCTTCAAGAATGCCATTAAGAAAGGAATATTTCACATCCATTTGATACACAGGCCATTGATTTTGTGCTGCAATGGAAAGTACAGCTCTGATGGTATCCATCCTGGCTACAGGATCAAAGGTTTCATCATAATCTATACCATACTTCTGTGCATAACCTTTGGCAACCAACCTTGCCTTGTACTTTTCAAGTTCTCCGTTTTCATTCAATTTGGTCTTATAGACCCATTTGACTCCAACACTGGTTTTGTCTACAGGGATGTCAACAAGATCCCAAGTCTGATTTTTCTCTATTTCATCAATCTCTTCATTCATGGCTTTTACCCACTGTGCATCCTTCACTACTTCATTAAAAGATGTGGGATGACAGGAGAAGAGAGCAAACTGAAGTTGATTGTCTAGAATTGGAGTCTGTTCATATAACTCTCTCAAGCTTTTATTTTTTTGGTTCTATGGTGGACCATCTACTGCATCTTCTTGCTGCTGTACTTCCAATCTTGGAAGTCTGATAAGTAGATCTGGCTGATATGAGTGATCTTCATGTTGTATGTCTGAAAGATCACTCCAGCATTTGTCTTCAATGAACTTTACGTCTCTGCTCACCACAAGCTTCTTGGTGACATGATTATATATCTTGTATGCCTTGTGCTATTCACTATAACCAGTGAAAATGAAACGCTCACTTTTCTTGTCTAACTTTCTTTTGAGTTCATCAGGTATATGCGCAAAGGAAACATAACCAAAGATTCTGAGATGTTAGACACTAGTCTTAGTGCCACTCCATGCTTCTTCAGGAATCTTGTCTTGGACAGTCGCTATGGGTGATATGTTGAGCAAGTAGACTGAGCATCCAACAACTTCAGCCCAATACTCATCTGACAACTTCTTGTGTGACATCATGCTACGGGCCATGTTCATGATGGTCTGGTTCTTCCATTCAACAACTCTATTCTATTGTGGAGTGTATCTAGTAGTGAACTGTCTCTGGATGCCATGCTGCTTACAAAAGTATGAAAACTCGTGTGAATCATATTCACCTCCACCATCTGACCTAAGCATTTTAATGGAATTTACATACTACTTCTTAGTGAGAGCCTTGAACTCTTTAAACTTGGAGAAGGTATCTGATTTGTGCCTGAGAAAATAAATCCATGTTTTTATGCTAAAATCATCAATAAAGGTCAGAAAATGAAAGCTGCCTCCTATGGATTTGGTTTGCATGGGTCCACAGAGGTTTGTATGAACTAAATCAAGTTGCTCTTTGGCTCGAGATGTGGAAGTGGGGAAGTTGTCCCTATGATGTTTACCAGTGATACAATCCTCACAGGTGCTGGATTGTTTATGAATATATGGTAATCCTTTGACCATTAACTGTTTGTGCAGGAGATTGAGACTCTTGAAGGGAAGATGACTGAATCTACAATGCCATAGCTAGGATTCATCTTGACTAGAAACTGTATGAGCTACAGGATGTGGAAAGCTGACACTCCTAAGACTAAGAGGAAATATTCTATTCTTGGTCATTTCAACTTTGGCTATGAGTCTCTTACTAGGAGGTTTATCATAGATAGCATAGTATGTATTTTGAAACCTAACACCATACTTATTCTGAAGAAATTGACCTATACTGATCAAATTTACAGTCAAATGAGGTACATAAAACACCTCATGAATGGACATTTTTTCTTTTTGCTTAGTAAGTACATGAATATTACCTTTTCCTTTTGTTGGAACTAGAGAGTCATCTCCTAGCTTGATATTCGTTACAACAGAGGAATCCAGATTAGAGAATAATGACTTGTTACTTGTCATGTGATTGTTGCAACCGCTATCTAGTAGCCATAGATATGAGCTGCAGTGTTCCTCAGTTGCTTGATAAGACAAAAACATCACCTCTGACGAGCCTTCTTCTTCTTTGGAGACATTAGCTCTGTTATTGTTCTGGTCCACTTGCTTCTTTCTTCATTCTCGTTCATAGTGCCCATACTTCTTGTAGTAGTTACACTAAACATTGGACTTATTGATCCATCTCTTGCCTCTTCCCCTCTGACCTTGAGAGGTGTGAGAGTGTTCTGAATGCTCTGAGTGTTCACGACTGTGACTGGTTCTTTCTTCTATAGATCGAGACCATCGGCCTCTTCTTCCTCTACCTCATCCTCCTCTGCCTCGACCTATGTTGAGGGAAGTCTGGGTGCTGAATGCATTGGTCAATGATTCTTCTTCTTGAGTGAATCGTGCTTCATGAGATAGAAGAGATCCAGTCAACTCTTCTAGGGTGAACATAGACAGATCTTTTGCTTCCTCTATGGCAGTCACTACCATAGAAAATTTCTTGGTGAGACACCGAAGAATATTTTGAACAACGATTTTTTGTTCTAGCTGTTCACCATAGGTTTGGAATTGGGTCACAATACTCAAAACCCTAGTCATGAACTAATCCATAGTTTCTAACTCTTTCATCTTCAAACTTTCAAATTGAAGGCATAGGGTTGGCAGTCTTACCGTTTTAATACGATCGGTTCCCTTGTAAGCCGATGCAAGCATATTCCAAGCCTGATGTGCACTGGTAGCACCTGAGATCCATGGGAAAATGGACTCTTCGATGCAACTTTGGATCATCCATGTGGCTGTGAGATCTCGGTCTTGGCGAGTTTCAAGAGCATTCTTCTTGGCATTATTCATTGCGGCTAGAGCAGCCGCTTCAGGTTCTTTGAACTCGGTTTCCACCATATCCCAACATTTGTTGAGTTGCAGAAATGTCTTCATTTTGATCAACCAAAATTAATAGTTAGCTCTAGTTAGAACAGGTCCTGAGATCAGCTTCAAAGAACTCGTGTTAGCCATCGAATATGACTAAAAAAAATATTTTCCCTTTCTTTTTTTTTTTAAATTCCTTGCTTAGCCTTTTTTTTTAATATATACAAAAAATACCTTGCTTAGCCCTTTTTTTTAATATAGAAAACAAAATCCCTTGTTTTTTTTAATAAAAAAAATATAAAAAAAAACAACACCGCTCCAAGTGATTGGGCAATGTGCGGTGGGGCAGTGGGGTGATCGGGAATCATTGCAAGACCCAAAAGTTCACTGCTTTTTCCAAGTACCAATAGTGCGGTAGCACTGCTTTTCTCCTCTACACAAGATACGGTGGCACCGCTTTTCTACTATGTGAAAGGAGCGGTGGCGAGGAGAGGTAACACTATTTTTTTAAAATAATGTTGCCCAGCCTTGTCGTAAACTCGATTCGATCTAGAATGCAGAGCTTTGGAAAACTATGGAAATGTAACTCGATCTGGATCGCAGAGATCTGTAAAACTCTGGCAATGTAACACGATTTGGAACAATGCAGATCTGGAGAGCTGCCGATTTTTTTTTAAAATCAATGTAGATCAGATTAGAACTAAAAAAATTGGAAATTAGCTTCAAAAATGGAACCCTGAGCAATATCAGATCTAAAACAAAATATGAGCTTCACCATCTGGAGGTGGAAGATCCAGTGGTCGCTTGCTTTAGCAATGCACAACCTTCAATAACATGTGGTATAGCATGAGGGTGCGTGCTGTTTCCAAATCCCTGGCAGCATTGTCGATTTGGAAATTGCTGGCAGCTGTGTAGAGAGCTGGTGAGAGATTCGAACGGATGGAGCTCAGTTCCCAAAGCAAGAAACAAAATCGGATTCAGTCTAGTGTGAGGAAGCTGCACTAGAGCTCCACGTTTTTTTTAGGGTTAGGGACAACCCAAATATTGTTAGCCAAAACCAAGCTGACTAAACTTGAGTTTACTGCTCAGTTAATATTAAAAATTAAATATTTTCACGTCGACCTCTTTTTCTTTTTCACTTGTTGAGTGAAACTTGTCTATCTCTCAACTACACAAGTCTATCAACTTTGGTCAGCCTTTCAACTCGACTGATTTACTTCGAATTACTTGTCGGTTCTACCGACTAATTTTACCTCGACCACTTGTCACTTCAAAGTCGGTTGACTTCGACCTCTAAGTCAGCTCACCTCTTCAACCTCTCAAGTTGACTGACCTCTTCGACCTCTCTAGTCGGCTCACCTCTTCAACCTCTCAAGTTGACTGACCTCTTCGACCTCTTTGACCTCTCAAGTCAGCTTAGTCAACCGACCTTGTCCGTTCACTTTGGTCGAAATCTACAGAGTATTTTTCTTAGTCTAAGAGACTTAAGAAATTACAAATGCTTTTCTCCTGTGAGTAAGATGAAGTAAAATGGAAACATCAACAAAACCAAATGACTTATAAAAACATATTCCCAAATATGTAGGAAGACTTGAGTCGAATAATGTGTCGTAAAACCTGGAACTTTCACACTTTCACGCGGTGAGAAATTTATGGGTTCTTTGATCTTTCACTTAACTGGTAAATGTAAACAACATTTACACAAGTAAATCTGGAAATAATGTGTGGCCAAATAAACATGCATTCAACCATAAACTATTTCATATATATATAACTATGAGGAAATAACTAAGGTATTACAAACTTGTCTGTCCAGACTTGTTGGCTAACCGACTGATCCTTTTACAGAGCTTCATCTCTTCAATTTAATCTCTTACACAGAGGCTTGAGCTTCAACTTCTCTTTCTCTCCTTTCTCACCCTGAGTTCCTCTGTCTCTCTGTTATGTCTAACTTGATTTACAATTTGCTTCTTCTATTTATAGGCAACCTGAAAATTGCTTCTACATGAGTTGACTGACTCACCATTAAAGACTGTAATAACTATCTACCTAACAACTTAGCTTCAGAAATAAATTTAACTAGATTACATTTTTGAATCGTGGACTCTTCCCTCTTGTCAGACTGACCGACAAAATCTTGATTGATACAGACTCTGACAGAGTCGGTTGAGAGTCAGGTGCGGATCTACGAGTGATTAATATTTCCAACACTCCCCCTTAATTATGAGCAGATGGGGTTTTTAAAACAAAATTTACAAAAATTTTCAAAGCTTAGACATGCTCTATTTATGATAGAGTTCATTGTGAATAACTTGTCATTCCAAGATAACTACGTTGATACTGGAATGTGTCCATTGCCAATGGTTTTGTAATGATGTCTGCAAGTTGATCTTTATACTTGCAAAAGTCCAAACAAATTTTGTTGTTGTTCACCAACTCTCTTATGAAATGAAACCTTGTGTCGATGTGCTTGGTTTTCTTGTGAAACACATGATTATTTGATAATGCCAGGGATGAATTGTTGTCACAGAAGATGGTTGTTGGTTCTTGATGGTTATGTGACAAGTCTTTTAACACTCTCCTCATCCAGACAACTTGACATGCAGCACTTGTCGCTGCAACATAATTTGCTTCAGCTGAAGACAGAGTTACTATGGGTTGTTTCTTTGAATCCCATGAAACAACACATGTACCAAAATGAAATGTGTACCTAGATGTGCTCTTCCTATCATCTATGTTTCCTCCATTGTCACTGTCAGTGTAGCCAATGAGTTTAAAATTTTCTGAGGTTGAATACATATTACCAAGGTCTTTTGTGCCACTTACATACCTCAGAATTATTTTACCTGCATGCTAATGTGAGTCTTTTGGTGACTCCATGAACCTTGAGATCAAACTAACTCTATACATAATGTTTGGTCTTGTCGCTGTCAGATACATAAGGCTGCCAACAATCCTTTTGAACAGTGTAGGATCTACAGATGATCCTTCATCATCCTTGCTCAATTTTAAACCTGTTATTACTGGTGTTGGGGATGTCTTGCAATTAGACATGTTAAATATTTTTAAAACTTCACTTGCATACTTTATCTATAATATAAAAATACCACTTTCAGATTGCTGAACTCCAATGCCCAGAAAAAAATTCGTAAGCCCCAGATCAGTCATTTCAAATTCACTTTCCATGACTGCTTTAAAATCTGCTATGCCAAAATCACCAGTAAATATTAAATCATCTACATACAGGTAGACAATTAACATCTTACCTTTCTCATCAAATTTGGTATACAAAGTCGGTTCACTTTCACTTCTGTGAAATCTATTTTCAGTGAGATAGGAATCAATCCAACTGTACCAAGCTCTAGGAGCTTGCTTCAAACCGTAGAGTGCCTTTTTCAATGTGTACAATTTATGTTCTTGACCTGGAACTTCATACCCTTGTGGATGTTCCACATATACTTCATCTTCTATATAGCCATTTACGAATGTCGAATTGACATCCATTTGATGAACATGCCATTTTTTTTGTGCAGCAATGGCCAAAACTGTTCTGACTGTGTCCATGCATGCAAGAGGTGAAAACGTTTCATTGAATTCTATGCCGGGTTGCTGTGTGAACCCTCTTGCTACCATTCTTGCTTTGTGCTTTTGCACATTCCCATCAGAATCTTGCTTGGTCTTGTAAATCCATTTGACACTGATTACATCTTTGTATTTTGGTACATCAACCATTTCCCATGTCTGGTTCTTCTTAATGCATTCTATTTCTTCATCCATGGCTTATGCCCATACTTCCTCTTCAACATCTTCTTCAAATGTTAGTGGATCATATATAGGGGAAAATAATGCAAAGAGAGAGAATGAATTTGGTGTACCAGCTTCATATATCTCTCACAGACTTCTTGTCTTCACCAGTTCTATCGATGTCGACCTTGACGAAATGCTTGATGGAGTCCATTGTCCTCTTGGTGTACTTTTCGGTGTAGCTTGAGCTACTACTTGTGTTGATGGTCCTTGTGCTGAACCATGTCGTGGTGTCATGGGATTTGACGGTGCTATGGCCGGTTGACTTACATGTGGTGTTTGAACCACTTCCTCTTCCGTATCATTATTGTTGACATTCGAAAACAATCTTGACATTTATGTCGACGGTTCCATCCCATGATTCATTCTCGACAAATTGAACATCTCGACTGATTATCACTTTCCTTGTGATAGGATCATACAACTTGTATGCTTTTGTGTCCTTGGAATAATCGACAAAAATACATTTTTCTCCCTTCTTATCTAGCTTCTTTCTCAGCTCATTTGGAACATGAGCATATGCAATACAACCAAAAACTTTTAAATGAGAAACACTATGATTCATACCTGTCCATGCTTCTTGGGGAACTTTGTTCTTCACATTTTTTGTTGGACATCAGTTCATAATGTAAACAGAAGTTGCGACTGCTTCACCCCAATATTCATTTGGTAAATGCTTGGCTGTCAACATGTTGTGTGCCATCTCCATGATGGTTCTATTCTTTCTTTGAGCAATATTGTTCTGTTGAGGCGTATACCATGCAGTGAATTATTTCTGTATGCCATGGGTCTTGCAAAAATTTAGAAATTCATTTGAAACATATTCACCTCCTCTATCGGTCCTTAAGATATTGATGCGATGTCCACTCTAGTTCTCCACGAGTGCCTTGAATTGCTGAAAATAACTAAATGCATCAGATTTATGTTTCAGAAAATATACCCATGTATTTCTTGAGTAGTCATCAATAAAAGTTAGAAAATATTTGCAGCCACCAATGGATGATGTCTGCATTGGACAACAAATGTCAGAGTGCACAATTTCAAGTGGTGTGCATGCTATATATGACTTTATGACTGGAAAAGTCTCTTTGTGCTGCTTGCCAAAAATGCAGCCTTCACAAACCCTTTCTAGTCTGTCGATCAATGGTAATAATTTCACCATATTTTTTTTGTGCAGTAGCTTTAGCCCACCAAAATTCAGATGTCCAAATCTGAAATGCCACAACCAGGATTTATCCTAAATTTTTGTCTGAAATGCAGCTTGCAAATTAGCGTTGCCATTTTCTCTCTTGTCAAGGAGCTTGACTGTTTCTTCACTTTCTGCCTTGAAAACAGCTCCTATATTTGTCTTCCCTTTCATGTCCAGAACTATCCTCAATGGAAACAAGCGGTTTCTTGTCATTGGAACTTTGTTGTCAGCTGGTCGCTTGGACGCTTGTCTTTGATCACACAGTGATCATCTTCCATGTAGATGCTGTAGCCTTTTTGTATCAGCTATCCAATGCTTAACAAATTATGTTTTAGATCTTCGACATGATAGACATTAGGGATATACTTACTCTCCCCCTGTTTGGTTAGAATATCAACAGTTCCTTTTTCTAAGACAGTAACTTGGACATTGTTTCCAAGTGTAACATCAGTTTGAACTGAATTGTTTAGACTGGAAAACAAATTTAAATTACTAGTCATGTGGTTGTTGCAGCCTGAATCCAAGTACCATATGTCATGTGGAGTTTTGTAATGTCCTCATCTGATTAGGCATTGAGGAACAAAACCTCTAATCTATGTGATTCCTCTGGGTTCGAGCGGTTACTGACAATTAGGGAATCAACTGAAGACTGATGCCATCTACAAAAAATCTAGGGCATCAATATGATATCACCATTAGGTCAAATAGGGCCATTGGGGCCAAAGGCCTCCGACATGCATGACATCTAAGCATTATCTAATGATGCATGCACCCATTTAAGTCTCCATGCACATGCATCCAAGTCAACTGCAAATTATAAATTAAAGTGACCTAATTAGGCCAAAAGTTAGGGTTTTCGCAGTTGAAAGTTATAAAAGGAAGATAAAGTGAATGGACACTTTACTTTTGATGATTATTGATTTTGGAGCTCTTGAGTAGTAGCACAGCGTGCGACCACAACAGTTGGGGTTGGAGACGACGTCTTCAACTAACAGGGTTTTGGCAGTGAGATATCTACCCTAGTCTCATCCAGGGTAAGCCATCTAGGTTCACCATCCACTCTTCAATTTATTCACAGTTATCCAGTATCCATCAGAGATTGTTTGCAGGGGCACATGTGTAGTCGTAAGGGGTTTTTCAGTTGGAAATCCCAAATCATTCATTGTGTCTTCAGATATCAGTTTACCTTCAAAACCCAGGCACCATTCTCATCATCGATATCATACTCCAGTACCCTGTGATTATCGGATCTGGTCTTGCTCATCCTGAGCAATTATCAGCAATTTCGGGATCAGGGGGGAGTGAGCAGCTAAACCTCTAGATCAATTCACTAGACTACCTAGAGACCTCAAAATTTTCGCATGTGTCAGGCATTCTCTCCGGCATGGGAAGACTATCAATCCTGCAAATTCTTAGCTTCATCGGACACCTCCTTCACTGAAAATGTCACCCTTAGCTGATTTTGGGTACGTGCTACTCGGGTATCACCAGAGGTAGAAGGTACCAGGTCATCTCCAATTCAGCTCTTGATGCATGCATATTCTCTCAGGAGCATTCCAGCCAGCTTATCAGTGGTAAGTGTTACATTCTATCCTACAAACCCTAACCCTAATTTTAGCTATAAAATAGGGAATTTTTGCATGGTAGTTTGCATGCCCGACTGTTTTAGTAAATTTGCATAGAAGTAGAAAATATCAGGATTTGGGATATTACAGTGGTATTAGAGCTATCCTCTTGGCCAGCTGCGGGCTTAAGAAATGAGAAATAGATGGATACAAAAGAAGACCCTTTTGTAACCTATAGGAAAAGAAGGAGTAGATACACAGGGGACTTTGAGGATATCCAACTAGAGGATATCAGCTCAGACATGGAACAAACAGGTATACACTTTGACAGGGGAAAGGGAACGGGAGAAAATGAGGACAGGATGGAGTTTCACAACCTAGTATCTACATTGCAAGACTTAGCCAAAGGGGAAAATGATGTACTCAATGCAATCAATAGATTATCGATGAAACAAGAAATAGGTAACAACAGTACACCTCCCTCACCGGTAGATCGAGGGTCTACAAGCAGCAGTGGAAAGGTTGCATACACCAATATACAAAATACATCGTACATTTATAGCAGACCTTCCAACAAGCCTATTATGCCTCACTCCTTGGCAGATGCAGTAGGAGGTCCAATCATGTAGGTAGAGCCTAGCGAACCTTTTGGGGCTTATTTGTAGGAATACAAGGACTTAGGGGATGAGTTTCATGCCGCCATGTATTTTTCAGATTTTTGCAACATGAAGAGTAGGAACAGGCCCAGGAATTTCAACAAGGGATTCAATCACAACTATGAGTTGTAGAAGACCTTGGGCAGGTTGACCATCCCAAACTTTGATGGGACTCGCGGAGTTTCAGCGAGAATATGGGTTCAAAAGTTGGATACCTATTTCCAACTCAATCCCATGACAGAGATAGATGCCATTAAATTGGCTACACTCCAACTGGACGAAGAGGCTCACGAGTGGTGGTACCACGGATTGGTGACATTGGGTCACAACACCATACACTCCTACGGTGAGTTCACTCAGAAGCTCAGGAGAGGTTTGATAGGAAGGATCCAGAGATACATTTCAGGGAGTTGGATCAACTCAAATAGATAGGTAGTGCAGAAGCCTTCATCTCAGAATTCCAGAGGATAACAGTTATGGTAACAGATGTGTCAGAGAGCAGGTTGACTATGTTATTCACTGAGGCCCTAACAGAGCCACTATGGGGATGGGTGAAAGCCTACAAACCCCCCACTCTGCAGTATGCCATTAGAAAAGCCAAAGATCTACAGGATTCATTCCCAAAGAACAGGTTCCCTCTCAAAACCAACTTTCCTATTAGGGACAAGGACAAGAAACCTTACCAGCAGGATGTTTCCAAGAAAACATGGTTAGACGAGGACACTAGAAAAGACTTAAGGCGAAAGAAACTATGTTTCACTTGTCAGGAACCATGGGTTCTAGGACACAGGTGTGTAGGGAAGGAGAAGGCTCACTACATCGAAGTATATTCGGACAGTGATGAGGAGGACTATGAGCAGGAAGCCAGAGAAGAACTGTGAGTAGCTGAGGAAGAATCACTCCAGGGTGATACACCAGAGAGACTCATTACTACATTATCTGGAGTATCGATATTCCATACTCTCGGGGTCAGAGGAGTAGTACAGGGTCACAGAGTAGGAGTATTGATTGATGGGGGAGAAACCCACAATTTCATTAACTCCGCTTGGGTATCCAAGAGAGTTATTTAGACCGAGAATTTCGAAGGATTCACTGTAGCAGTAGCCAGGAACTCCAGCATGGAGTGCAACTACTAGATTCCAAAATTGAATGTCGCATTAAGTAACTATCAGATGGTAGATTCATTTTATGTAGTAGATGTATCAGATACTCATGTAGTATTGGGTGTTCAGTGGCTTTATTCAATAGGGAAATACACTACAGACTATCGGGAAATGGAGATGGAATTCCACGGGCCAAACGACAAACAGGTAGTTTTGAGGGATATGAACACTTATCCCCCAAAACCGGTCTCGTCATAGAGAATGGAGGCAGTACTCAGAGAGGATGATATAGAATAAGCTACAGAATGTTTTGTCACCTTTAGGAAACCCCCAGAAACCAACACACAACACCCAAGTGACATTCAGGCCTTGTTACAGAAGCACAAAAAGGTATTGCGGGACCTTCCATCAAGTCGACCGCCAGACCGAGGCTTTGAACACATCATTGAGCTAGAGGAGGGGACACAGGCAGTCATCACCACTCCTTATCGACATCCCAAAATATACAAGGATGAGATCGAGAAAAAAATCAAAGAATTGCTGGAGCTTGGATGCATTCGGCCAAGTTCTAGCCCCTTCGCATCTTCAGTGGTCTTGGTCAAGAAGAAGGATGGTACACTGCGAATGTGCATCAACTATCAAGCACTCAACAAAAATACCATTAAAAACATGTATCACATCCCTAGAATTGATGAACTCATGGACGAACTACGGGGTGCCAAATACTTTTCCAAGATTGATCTTCACTCGGGGTACCATCAGATCTGAGTAAGGGACCAAGACATATCCAAAACAACTTTCCGTTGTCACTTTGGTCACTATGAGTTTTTGGTTATGCCTTTTGGAATTACCAATGCTCCAGCCACTTTTCATTCGTGCATGAACCATACCTTCAGAGTTTAGCTACGTAAGTTTTTGCTAGTATTCTTTGATGACATCCTGATTTACAACAAAACATGGGAGGAGCATCTGAAACACCTGGACGAAGTACTGAGCATTCTAGAAGAACACTTTCTTTACGCAAAAATGTCCAAGTGTGAATTTGGTATGAAGGAAATGCTATATCTAGGGCACATAATCAGTGAAAAAGGAGTACAGGTTGACATGGAGAAAATCTGAGCTATCAGAGATTGGCTCGCACCAAAAATAGTCACCGAATTCAGAGGCTTCTTTGGTCTGTGCACTTATTATCGAAGGTATGTTAAGGGATTCTCCCAATTTGCAGCACCCCTCATAGATCTTACAAAGAAGGGAGCATTCACCTGGACATAACTAGCATATAAAACTTTCGAGGAGATGAAATTCATTATGAGTTCTTGTCCAGTTTTAGCATTACCGAACTTCTCACAACCATTTGTAGTAGAATGTGATGCCTCAGGGGAAGGGATAGGAGTAGTATTGATGCAAAATCATCACCTTACTGCATTTGAGATCCGTAAACTGAAGAACTATGAGCGCCACTACTCCATATATGACAAAGAAATGCTAGCCATCTTACATGCTCTCATGAAGTTCAAATAATACCTGGTGAGCAGTAAGATCAAAACCAAAACAGATCATAACAACCTCAAGTATTTCTTGGAGCAGAAGGAACTGAATGAGCGCCAACAGAAATGGGTCAGCAAAGTACAAGCCTACAATTTTGAGATCGAGTATGTAAAAAGTGAGAATAATGTAGTAGTTGATGCATTATCCAGGTGACCCACCTCACTATCTCTCATGAGTATATCCATATATTGGAGGGCACTTCTCTTAGTAGAATACTCCAAAAATAAATTAGCTTGCGAATTATTGGATGGACAAATTCAGGATGACAGGTACAGGATTGTCGATGACATCATCTATTACAAGAACATGATATACCTCGTCCCAGAATCAACTTTGAGGAAAAATATCATACAGGCAGCACATGACTATCCATTATCAAGACATCAGGGTTTCTTGAAGACCTACAGACAGATCCAAGAGAGGTTCTCATGGAAGGGCCTCAAAGGGGAAGTTATGCAGCACGTACAGGAATGTGGCATATGTCAGCAGAACAAAATTGAGAACATACATCCAGCAGGGTTGCTTCAGCCACTACCAATTCCAGAACAAAAGTGGGAAAGTGTCTCCATGGAATTCATTACAGGATTTCCCAAGGTCCAAGGGCGGGATTGTTTATATGTCGTAGTTGATTGACTGATCAAGTTTGCACATTTCTTTTCTATATCATCTGATTACTCTGCAGCTCAAGTACTTGAGTTATTCTTAAGGGAGGTCTTCAAGTTACACAGGTTACCTAAGACCATTGTCAGTGATCAGGATAGTAGATTCACAGGTGCCTTCTAGTAGGAACTATTCAGATTAATGGGGACCGAACTGGCTACCAGCACGAGTTATCATCCCCAGAGCGATGGACAAATTGAAATTGTCAACAAGTGGATTGAAGGATATTTGAGGAACTACATAACAGGGCAACACCGAACCTGGATTAAATGGCTACACTTAGAGGAGTACTGCTACAATACTACCTATCACATGTCTATTAAGATGACGCTTTTTAAGGCATTATATGGTTACGAGGCCTTGGACTATGTAGATTTAGCATTCGGAGACAGTAGGGCTCCTAAGTAAAAGGATTGGATACAGGACAGTCATGATATTCTTAAAGTCTTGAAGGAAAACTTACAGACAACCCAGAATCAACAGAAGTTGTATGCAGACAAACACAGGGTTGAGTTGAGCTTTGAGGTAGGAGATTTGGTATACTTAAGGCTCCAACCTTACAGACAGTCTTCACTTAAGAAGAAAGGAGCGGAAAAGTTAAAACCTCACTTCTATGGACCCTACAAAATAATCAGAAAGGTGGGAGAGGTGGAATATGAACTAGAACTACCACAGGAAAGTAAAATTCACAATGTATTCCATGTGTCCAACCTGAAAAAAGACCACTGGGAAACACATTACTCCATCCAAATAATTACCTCCTTTAGATGATGAAGGACTATTGATATTGATTCCTGAACGGATCATACAGACTAGAGAAAGGAAACTTGGGAACCGGGTAATCAGGGAATACTTGGTTCAATGGAAAGAACTACCGCCAGAGGATGCCACATGGGAAGGTGAACAGGTATTGCAGCATCCCAGTTTGCAGTCGCTTGAGGACAAGCAATCTCAAGCGGGGAGGACTGTAATGTCCTCATCTGATTAGGCATTGAGGACCAAAACCACTAACCTATGTGATTCCTATGGGTTCGAGTGGTTACTGACAGTTAGGGAATCAACTGAAGATTGATGCCATCTACAGAAAATATAGGGCATCAATATGATATCACCATTAGGTCAAAGAGGGCCACCGGGCCAAAGGCCTCTGACATGCATGACATCTAATCATTATTTAATGATGCATGCACCCATTTAAGTCTCCATGCACATGCATGCAAGTCAACTGCAAATTAGAAATTAAAGTGACCTAATTAGGTCAAAAGTTAGGGTTTTTGCAGTTGAAATTTATAAAAGGAAGATAAAGTGAATGGAGACTTTACTTTTGATGATTATTGATTTTGGAGCTTTTGAGTAGCAGCACAACGTGCGGCCACAACAGTTAGGGTTGGAGATGGCGTCTTCAACTAATGGGGTTTCAGCAGTGAGATATCTTCCCTAGTCTCATCCAGGGTAAGCCATCCAAGTTCACCATCCGCTCTTCAATTTATTCACAGTTATCTAGTATCCATCAAAGATTGTTTGTAGGGCCACATGTGCAGCCGTAAGGGGTTTTTCAGCTGGAAATCCCAAATAATTTGCTGGGTCTTTAGATCTCAGTTTACCTTCGAAACCTAGGCACCATTCTCATCATTGGTATCATAATCCAGTACCTGGTGATTATCAGATCCGGTCTTGCTCATCTTAAGCAGTTATCAGCAATTTCAGGATCAGGGGGGCGTGAGCAGCTAAACCTCCAAATCAATTCCCTAGCCTACCTAGAGACCTCAAAATTTTTGCATGTGTCAGGAATTCTCTCCGGCATGGGAAGACTATCAATCCTACAAATTATCAGCTTCATTAGACACCTCCTTCACTGAAAACGTCACCCTTAGCTGATTTTGGGTACGTGCTGCTGGGGGGGAATCACTGGAGGCGGAAGGTACCAGGTCATCTCCAATTTAGCTCTTAATGAATGCATATTTCTTAGGAGCATTCTAGCCAGCTTATCAGTGGTAAGTATTACATTCCATCCTACAAACCCTAACCCTAATTTTAGCTATAAAATAGGGATTTTTTGCATGGTAGTTTGCATGCCTGGCTGTTTCAGTAAATTTGCATAGAATTAGAAAATATTGGGATTTGGGATATTACAACTTTCTTGAACAACATTGCATTCAAGTGGAGATGTCGATGCCATTAACATTGCACTTGTCGAAATGCTGGTGCTGGTCGACTGATTTGGGCTTTGTCTTCCTTGGTCATATTGTTTCTTCGTGCATTCATATGCATAATGACCAAATTTCTTACAGTAATGACATTGGATTTTTGATTTATCAAACCTTTGGCCACTTGGCTGACTTGGGTTATGATTATCTCCTCTACCACCGACATTTGCAGGACTTCTGCTTCGTCCTCCTCTTAAAGAACTTCTTCCTTTTCCTTTGAAGTTGTTTCTCCCCCTGCCTCTACCACGGCTTATGGATGACTATCATTAGAGGAAATTTGGGGTCTAAAATGGGCCTTATAAGAAAACGCGCCAACAAGAAATTTTGTGAGTTGGAATTCAAGAACCGATATAATTTCAATAAAATGAGTCAACCATAATGGTTGAATTGACATATTTGTCCTAAAACAAAACTACTTTTTTTGTTCATATTTTTGACATATCTCTTTGTGTTTTTACTCAAATTCTGAGCGGGAGAGTTCATTGGATGCGGAATTTAATTTTGCATCCAACGAGTACCCACATTGCACACTTTTGACAGACCTCAGTACCCCAAAAACAAGAAATACCTAAAAAGCGGGGTTGTCAAAAGTATGTAATGTGGGTACTCGTTGGATGTAAAATTAAATTTCGCATCCAACGAGCTCTCCCTCTCAGAATTTGAGTAAAAACACAGGGAGATATGTCAAAAATATGAACAAAAAAAGTAGTTTTCTTCATTCTTCTTCTAAAATTAATAACTATTATTTTATTATTTTAACTATTATTTTATTATTTACCTTATGAGGCCCATTTTAGGCTTCAAATTTCCTCTAATGGTTGCGAATGCACCTTCCAATGATGTCTATGTTCTACTGAGTCTGTTTTCATGATTGATGAGTGAAGCTTTCAGCTCATGAATGGTAAATGTCAACATGTCTGTGTGTTCTTCCAAGGTCACAACCAAGTTTTCAAATTTTGGGGGAAGACTTTTGAGAATTTTTTCAGCAACCCTTTGGTCTGCTGTGGCTTCTCCATGAAATTTCAGTTGGTTTATCAACCCAGCAACTCTAGTGTAGAATGAATCTACAGTCTTTGAATCTTTCATGGACAGAGATTCAAAATCTCTTCTCAGAATCTGTAGCTTGGATGTCCTTACCTTATCCAAACCTTGATAGGCAGTCTCCAATGTATTCCATGCCTGCTTAGCATTAGTTTTTGTTGCTACTCTTGGGAGTATGCTTTCATGCATAGCTTGATGTATGTAGAACAAATCCTTTCCATCTTTCTTCCTCTGTTCCCTCAAGACATCTTTCTTAGCTTGTGTGAGATTGTTATATGTTGTCATGTCTGCTGGTTCTGCATAACCATGTCGGACTATCTCCCATACATCTTTATCTATGAACAAAGCCTTCATAGTTAGAGACTAATATTCATAATTCTTTCCTATAAAAATTGGAGTTTGTAATGAACCAGAAGTGGAAGCCATTTTTAATTTTTAATTAAATTTCCTTAGAAAATTAAATTTCCACCTTTTAAGACAAGATTTCATTAGTAAACATTGCTCTGATATAAACCTTGCTATAGACCTTGCTCTGATACCAGTTAGCCAAAACCAAGCCGACTAAACTTGAGTTTACCGCTCAGTTCATATTAAAAATTAAATATTTTCACGTCGACCTCTTTTTCTTCAATCACTTGTCGGGTGAAACTTGTCTATCTCCCGACTAGACAAGTCTATCAACTTTGGTCGACCTTTAGACTTGACTGATTTACTTCGACTTACTTGTCGGTTCTACCGACTGATTTTACCTCGACCACTTGTCACTTCAAAATCGACTGAATTCGATCTCTAAGTTGGGTCACCTCTTCGACCTCTCAAGTCGACTGACCTCTTTAACCTCTCAAGTTAGCTTACTCAACCGACCTTGTCGGTTCACTTTGGTCGAAATCTTTGATCTTTCACTTAACTGGTAAATGTAAACAACATTTACACAAGTAAATTTGGAAATAATGTGCGGCCAAATAAACATGCATTCAACCATAAACTATTTCATATATATATAACTATGCGGAAATAACTTTAAGGTATTACAAACTTGTCTTTCGAGACTTGTCGGCTCATTGATTGATCCTTTTACAGAGCTTCAGCTCTCTAATTGAATCTCTTACATAGAAGCTTGAGCTTCAACTTCTCTTTCTCTCCTTTCTCACCCTGAGTTCCTCTGTCTCTCTATTATGTCTAACTTGATTTACAATTTGCTTCTTCTATTTATAGGAAACCTAAAAATTGCTTCTACATGAGTCGACTAACTCACCATTAAAGACTGTAATAACTATCTACCTAACAACTTAGCTTCAGAAATAAATTCGACTAGATTACATTGTCGAATCGTGGACTCTTCCCTCTTGTCACTGACCGACAAGATCTTGACTGATACAGACTCTGACAGAGTCGACTGAGAGTCAGGTACGGATCTGCAAGTGATTAATATTTCCAACAATAGAAAAAATAGATTGTTGTAGCTCCTTAGGCGATAGCTCAGTAGAGTGCTTTCCACTCTGTGAAAAGACTTACCCCAACAATGGATGGATTAGGCCGTAAGCTCTGATACCATGTGAGAGAATAGAATGGAGCAACAGAAACACTATGGGCAGATGATTGCCTTCTCATTATTAAGAGCAGATTAAATAGGAAATGGAAAACAACAATACTATGGGCGAATGCCATAGATGAGTAAATACTTTGGGTTACCTACCTCACTAACTTAACTACTGGTGAGATTACACTCTTCAACATTTCTTAAGCCAAAACACAACAAGTAAAGATTATCTACAAAAGAGATAGACATACTTATAACATGGAATTGAATGAAATTTAAAGAAAATCTTTGTTCATAAACACCTTGAATAGATAGATGTTCCACAAATAAAAATGTGAAATGCAGTATAAAGAAAAACACATTATTGGGCTCCTTCAATTCATGTATTAGTTTATGACACAGGAATACACATGATTTGATAAAGAAGTTTTCCCATGCAATTAGTAAGAGTTATTATGGATCGTTAAATCTGATATCTACTGTCAAATATGTTTGATTTAAAACTTGTTTTCTCCCTCTTATGATGAAAATAAATGAAGATATGAATATGCACTGTGACATAATTACTTAAACATTACAGATACTGTGTTTTAACATATTTAACAAAAACTTGTTTTCTCCCAGTTATGATGAAAATAAATGAAGATACTGTGTTTACTTAAACATTACAGATACTGTGTTTGTGTTTTAATATATTTGACAAAAACTTGTTTTCTCCCAGTTATGATGAAAATAAATGAAGATACTGTGTTTTAAAATATTTGACAAAAACTTGTATTTCCCAGTTATGATGAAAATAAATGAAGATATGAATATGCACTGTGACATAATTTCTTAAACATTACAGCTACTGTGTTTTAATATGTTGTAAATGGATAGATTAAGGAGATGTTAAGAATAATGTTGAATAGACAACCAAATCACACTACCAATAGTTTTCTAGACACCCACAAAGTTTAATGTTAAGAATAATGTTGATGGGTTGATGCTGTAGATGAATAGACAACCAAATCACACTACCAAGAGTTTTCTAGACACCCACAAAGTTGCTTCTAGATTCCACTTGAATATATTTGCACATTTTGAATACAAACATCCAGGAACATGATGTAATCTAAAAATACAGATTTTGTGAATTGTAATGGTATGGCAATGGCGAATATGGCCTTGAATGATTTGTGCGTCAATCACCCTTTACCATCACGTACTTCTTTTGTACTGGACGCCATTTCTTCTGTTAGAGGATATTTGGGATCGGAACTTCTCCCAGTATGATAGATAGCAGATGACTCATTGATGGGCGTCTTGTGCGCTGGACTCGTGTGCATAGAATAGCAGAATGGACAAGTCTTTCAGCCTCTTTCACATTATACTCGTTTCCCACTGCAGGATCCACAATATCCAGAATTCTGTTTTCATCAAGCAAGTTGTAAGCCAGTAATATGCATAAACTTGTTAAGGAACCTAGAAACAAGAAAGCCTTTAAATAAAAAGAATAGACGAGAATATAGAACATACCCAATCCAGAAGATATTGCTCTTGTGTGGGTAGTGATGTATCTCTTGTGTGGGTAGTGATGTATCTGTAGGTAGTGAAAATAAATGAATACACTGATACAATTAAGGGGATGTTAAGAATAATGTTGATGGGTTCATGCTGTACAGCCAAATCACATTGCCAAGAGTATCCTAGACACCCACAAAATTGCTTCAAGATTGCACTCATATATATTTGCACATTTTGAATACAAACATTCTGGAACATGATGAAATCTATAACTACAGATTTTGTGAATTGTAATGGTATGGCAATGACCGGTATGAGATTTTGTAAAGGTATGGCCATGTCCAACATGGCCTTGAATGATTTGTGTGTCAATCATCCTTTGCCATCAGGTTCTGTACTATTTTAATTCGTGTTCTGTGTTGTGTTATTTTAATTCGTGTTCTGTTTATAGCCAATACAAAACTAATGATAAGAAGCCATTACTAGTTAGCAACCTGCAATTGGGCTTAGTAGCAGCTCGTCGAATACAGATTTGCATCCACTGTGAGTTTCTTCAAGCTTACCAAATAAAATAAATTTTAATAATAGATCAGTCATAAAGGTGTTAATCTGAAATCGACAGCTCGCTCCTTCAGTGTACGACTTAAAACATATTATTTTGCAGACGTGGGGAATCCTCTAAAATGAAAAACCTCTCCTAAATTTCATAACCATATTCCATTCTTTTGTACAAGACGCCATATCTTCTGTTAGAGGATATTTGGGATTGGAACTTGTCCCAGTATGATAGAAAGCAGATGGCTCATTGATGGGCGTCTTGTGCGCTGGACTCGTGTGCACAGAATAGCAGAATGGATAAGTCTTTCAGCCTCTTCCACATTATACTCGTTTCCCAATGCAGGATCCACAATATCAAGGATTCTGTTTTCATCAAGCAAGTGGTAAGCCTGTAATATGCATAAACTTGTTCAGAAGCCTAGAAACAAGAATGCCTTCAAATAAAAAAAAAACACGAGAATATAGAACTTACCCAATCCAGAAGATATTGCTCTTGTGTAGCTAGTGATGTATCTGTGTTAGTTCTTCCACTCACTATTTCTAATGCTACGATGCCAAAACTGAAGATGTCAGCTTTTTCTGTAAGCTGGCCTCGCAAAGCATATTCTGGAGATAGATAGCCACTTCAAGACAAAGCAAATTAAAGTAAATTTAGAATGACTTCTGATGTAAATTCATGCAAACAAGTCTTGCAATCTATGTATGCATAATTGTTTGGCAAAGAAAACCTCAATTTTATAGATGCAGCAAAATAAATGCTATATTTTTCAGTTGTACAGATATAGATGCAGCAAGTGTATAGATAGCATGTATACAGATTTACATTGCACTATGCAATTGATAGGTATGTGAAGCATAGGATTGCATTAGGTTTATTTAGTTGAGAATAGAATGAACATAAGTAAAGGGCACTTACAGTGTTCCTGCTACACGAGTAGTTATGTGAGTTTCACCGTCTTCAAAAATTTTAGCCAGCCCGAAATCTGCAATCTTAGGGTTAAAGTCTTTGTCTAGTAAAATGTTGCTGGCCTTGATGTCTCTATGGACAATGCGTTCCTCAGATACTTCATGCATGTAGACAAGTCCTCGGGCAGTTCCAACAGCGATTTTCATTCTGGTTGGCCATGCCATAGGACTGGCAACTCGTTTATCTATATAAATTGAGAACATCAATACACCTAAAACAGTCGAATTTAAATGGAGAGAACTCAAGTCTAACAAATGTGCTTTCTTTACCGAGAAGAGCTTGATGGAGGCTGCGATTCTCCAAGAATTCATAGACGAGAAGCCTCTCCTTGCCTTTTATGGAACAGCCTATCAAAATCACCAGGTTTTCGTGTCGTACACGACTGATGAGACTGATCTCATTTAGAAACTCGGCTTGTCCTTGAAAAGACGTGGAGGACAGTTGCTTTACGGCTACAGCAGTACCGTCAGGAAGCACTCCCTTCAAATTAAACACCAATTCGAGTTCAGATGATCATCTAAAAAACTTTTCGAAAAGGAAAAGGAAAAAACTCAGACAGACCAGCCAGGAACACCTAAGAAGAGGATAGATGACAGGGTTTGTTTTTTTTCATATGAAAATATGCACTGGAAACCCATCAATACTTCCCCACATTAGTGGATGGTAGAGGTGGAAAACGGCTGGACATCCTCGCAGAAGGCCTAACCCCAAAGGACTCAAGGCTCGAACCCGTGACCTCTCCCCAGACCAGGAAAGTGTGCACGTCTTACCGGGAGAGTGTGCACGTCTTACCGATTGAGGTAACCCTTGGGGCTAGATGACAGGGTTTGTTATTGGTTTAACAATTGCTTGTGAAGTAGCCGTAACTAAATCCCAATAGGTGAACTGTCTCTTAGAAAATTCAACAACTGTAGAATTTAAATATACATAAAATATCAACTCTATGACATGTAACTTTTTTCATCGCCTTATGTTATAACTTTCTCCATGTTACTTTTTTCATCGCCCTATGTTATAACTTTCTCCATGTTACAGTAATGTTGGAATAACTACTTCACCTCTAGAAATTAATAATGTGTAATAACAGTCACTTAGTTTGTGAAACTTAGTTGGCCAAGTTCACCAAACTATGCAAGTTTTGGTATAATGATAAACTTTACATGATATAATATAATAACAAACTTTACATTATATAGTGTTCTGTTAGATTCAACTCGCTTAGATTCAATACCCTCAGTTAAAGAGGACGATGGACTCAGACTAAAAGAGAACTAATATTATGAACTAACCACTATATTCGGATAATGCGACTAACCTTGTGTGCTTGGTTACACTCCGCTGTTCCTATTCCTTTTGTACATGGTCTCTCATATTTTTAGGTAATTTATAAGATTTCGGTTTCTCTTTTTTCATAATTTAAAATAATTTTTTTGGAATATAGGTATAATTACATAGTATAGTCCTTGTATTTTTGGGAATTTTTTTAATGATAAGACTTTGTACTTAGTACTTAGTTTCAAATGTTTATTAACATCTATAGGTTTTTATGTAAAAAAAAGTCTTACAAAATATCACTTCTTACATAATATCACAGTATAATAGACATAGTATATAATAAACATAGTATAATATACTGTTGACTACAAGTTTTGGTAACTTAATTTGGTAAGGCTAAGATGTTTATTGTTTTCTTTTTTTATTTGTTAGAAAAAGGATCGAGCCGTTTGAAACCCAAGGTGACGATCTCCATTTCAACGTACCTTGAAGACTGGCCCGAATCCGCCTTTACCAAGTTTACACCTGGGATCGAAGTTCTTAGTTGCAGCTTTGATTACCCGGTAAGGAAAGATTTGGATCGTCTGGCGAAGACGAAGAATCTCTGTTCTTACATGAACAAACAGTCTAAATTAGCGCTAGATTTGTAAGGGAGCTCATATGTTGAAGAATGGAACGTAACGTACTATGTATAACATCTGAAGAACTGTTCTAACCTTCTCGTCTTTCTATCGATCTTTTCTGCCTAATGTATATCCACACAAAGAGGCCCGAAAGCCCAAATAGTAGCCCAATACATGTTCCAATGACTATAGAAATCTCTTTCATATTTCCACCTGCACAAAACAATAGCATAAGCAAAAGTATAAAATTTCAGAATTATAACCATTAGAGATATAAATTATACCTGTTTTTTTATACCGCAGATCACCTGCAACATATTCAAAACAAATCAGAGGGATTGGAGCATGAATGTTACTGGAATTAAATTGCTAAAACCTTTGTAACATGCTTCCCAGCACTCACCTGGAGGAAAATACAGGCCTGGGAATACGCGAACATTGTCTACAACGGCACCGGCGATTCCCCACGACGATCTGCTTGATAGTGTTAAAGTTACAGAGCCGCTAACTTCACAGACATTGAAGATAAGTGCCTTGGTTTGCCAAGCTAAATTTTGATCTCCTTTGGACCCTCTCCCGGAAACCTTGATTAGCGTAGAATTCAACGTGACTATGGGACCATTATTGCGCTTGTCCTTATGGGCTTGGATAGACACGAAAAAGGTCACTGGCATTGGGGTTTTAGCTTTTGTATCGGGATTGGAGTTCCAGTTTTGGTGTGCTGTATCTACTAAGAAGGTATAAATGGTAACATTTTTAATGGTTTTCACAGTAGTTTTCATAGTACCTGAATTATCGCCATTGAGGTCTACTGCACAGAGAGAACCATCTGGGGACGGGTTCCACATTCCTTTACCCCAGTTAACACTCCCGTTCGCAATGAACCATCCATGGATTGCATAGGACGGAGCAGCCATTAAAGTAAAAGTAGAGCCAGTCGATGAATTATAGCTCGTGGATTCGAAGCTTCCGTTCTCGACGAGGTTGGGAGGAGGTCGATAGTCACCCGCTGCTACCGCCCCTAGCATGAGCACAACTGAATTTGTCACAATAATCAACTTCTTCACGAGGGCTTGCCTATCCTTCCGGGCAGACATAAGTGTTAATCGACCATACAAGAGCCACTGGTGGCAATGTCCTGACAATTGACACTGACACTTTGACGGCAATGTCGTCACAATTGACGCTTTGACACAGAGCACAATCTGTGATATTTTTCACAAAGCTGAAACATTTTCTGTGGACGACATTGTACAATATCAATAGAGAGGGAGTCAATGATGCATATGCAAAGAAAAGGAAAGTCTGATTTTCTCATACAGCTATACTTTCAAGATATGAAGTTATCTGAAAAGCATTAAAGCTTAAAATGTCTGTTAATAACATGCTTATGAACAGAATGTAAACAAAATCAATGAATCATGTACAGCTATACTTTCAAGATATTAAGTTCTCTGAAAAACATTAAAGCTTAAAATGTTTGTTTACAACATGCTTCTGAACAGCATGGGAAAGAAATCAATGAAACATTTAGGTTTTAAAGCATGTTTTTAAAATATGTAGGTGTAATTTCCAAAATAAAATATAATCTAGATGTTAATATTATATTTTTTGAAATTAAAATAAAATTTAGATGTCATTATTAGTTTTCATAGCACTAACTTCGAAATGATGTATGTGTAGCACACTAATTTGATGATAGGCCATTATAATCAAAATTGCATTAAAAAAAATGGAACTGTCTAATTAGGGGAAGATTTTGATTTTTTGGTTGACTTTCAGTGGCAATGAATTTAACTCACAAAATCTTGTAATTTATGTTGTTTGTTGGGCAATTTTAAGTATAGAAATGAAATCATATGACAGGATTATTAAAGAAATTAATCTCACGGTATTTACCCACCGGTATTTACCTAACCGTGGTATTCACCCACGGTATTATTGCTCTTTCTCTCCTATTTAATCAGCTTCTAATAATGAGAAGGCAGTCATCTGCCCGTGTGATCTTTTCTTGTTTGTTGTTTGCTCTGTTCTTCTACTTTGTTCTTTTTCTTCACATGGTATCAGAGCCAAATGCTTGATCCGTCCATTGTTGAGGTAAGCCTTTTCACAGAGTGGAAAGCACTCTAGGGTCACTCTAAGGAGCTCAGAACACAGCAGATCCAATCAGCTTACTTCGGCAATCAATTGCTTGGTCTCTCAGATCTGAATCTAGTAATCTCGATCTGAATAGCTCACACTGGAGAATCAAAGGACTATGGAGGGAGCCACACACAGAATGATATTTGAAGCTGCAACCCCTGTTTACTAGCTAGCTACGGCGATGTGTGTGGGAGGCATATCATAGTTCATACTCTGAATCTTGGACCTTGCGTGGAGGTTTGAAGCTCAGTATTGCCGCTCTTTGAATCTGATTGTATAGCCGAGATCATCTCGACGCTTGACCTCCCCC
>LPNX011229929.1:52699-66018 GCA_001517045.1 Pseudotsuga menziesii
AGTTTGGTTGGGGGTTGCCAGCGCCACTCTTCTGACCCAGGTAATAAGTACTAGTTTTATACATAAGAGAATAGAGAATAAAGATCTGCACTTTCTTCTGGAGTTAGGGGCGGTCTGTTTGGGTGCATTTGCCAGGGACCGATGGTTTGCTGAGTTCCCTTGAAAGGCTCAGATTGGAAGATGCTGGAGTAGCCGGTCCCATTCCACTCAGCAGAAATCGTAGGAGTTCCCTAGCCTCCAGATCGAGCATTGCGATTGACAAAGTTCTTCAGATCCGTCTATCTTCATCAGCGAATTGCATATTCCGGACACGTAGGGAGGAAGAACCAGCGGTATTGGCCTGCTGTCCTATCTCTGCATTGAATAGAGATTCAGATCAGATCTATACTAGGAAAATCCTCTGTTTTCTAGAGCGTCATTCTGCCATCTGAAGAGAAACGACGACCTGATATTTTTCTGTCAACATCATTTCATTTCCTGTCAACATCTGCGATCTCAGATCATCAAAGAAGTCGAGATCGGTTGGCGTGGGTAAGGTTATTTTCCAGATCTATTTTTTCATCATTTGGTAATTTTTGATTGGCTGATCTCTGTCAGTGATCTGAGATATCACAAGTATCACAAGAGCAATTTTTTTTAGTCATATCAGATGGCTAATACCATCTCTTTGAAGCCAATCTCCGGACCTGTTTTGACTGGAGCAAACTATGAATTTTGGTCTATCAAGATGAAGACATTTCTGCAGCTCAACAAATGTTGGGATATGGTGGAAACTGAGTTCACAGAACCTGAAGCGGTTGCCCTCGCTGCAATGAACAATGCACAGAAAAATGCTCTTGAAGCTCACCGAGATCGAGACCTCACAGCCACATGGCTGCTCCAAAGCTGCATTGAAGAATCCATTTTTCCAAGGATCTCAGGTGCTACCAACGCACATCAAGCTTGGAATCTGCTTGCATCAGCTTACAAGGGAACCGATCGCGTTAAAATGGTAAGACTGCAAACCCTACGCCTTCAGTTTGAAAGTTTAAAAATGAATTAGTCAAAATCTGTAGATCTGTTCATGACTAGGGTCTTGGGTCTAGTGACCCAGTTCCAAACCTATGGTGAATCCCTAGAACAAAAAATAGTTGTTCAAAAGATTCTTCGGTGTCTCACCAAGAAATTTGCTATGGTAGTGACTGCCATAGAAGAAGCCAAAGACCTGTCTAAATTCACCTTAGAAGAGTTAGCTAGATCTCTTCCATCTCATGAAGCACGATTCACTCAAGAATAAGAAACATTAAGCAATGCATTCAGCACCCAGGCTTCCCTCAACAGAGTTCGAGGCAGAGGAGGACAAGGTAGAGGAAGAAGAGGCCGATGGTCTCGATCTACAGAAGATAAAACTAGTCACAATCATGAACACTCAGAGAATTCATAACACTCTCACCACTCTCAAGGTCAGAGGGGAAGAAACAAGAGATGGACAAATAAGTCCAATGTTCAATGTAACTACTGCAAGAAGTATGGGCACTATGAATGTGAATGCAGAAAGAAGCAAGCGGACCAGAACCATAACCAGAACAATAGCAGAGCCAATGTCTCCAAAGAAGAAGAGGGCTCGTCCGAGGTGATCTTTCTGTCTTATCAAGCAACTGAAGACCACTGCAGCTCAGATCTATGGCTACTAGATATAAGCGGCTGCAGCAATCACATGACATGTAACAAGTCATTATTCTCTAGCTTAGATTCCTCTGTTATCACGAATATCAAGCTAGGAGATGACTCTCTGGTTCCAGCAAAAGGCAAAGGTATTGTTCCTATAC
Organism: Pseudotsuga menziesii; assembly: GCA_001517045.1. NCBI lineage: Eukaryota > Viridiplantae > Streptophyta > Pinopsida > Pinales > Pinaceae > Pseudotsuga > Pseudotsuga menziesii. The sequence continues at coordinate 54,508 of LPNX011229929.1, forward strand.
TTACTAATCAAAATGAAAAAATGTCCATTCATGAGGTGTTTTATGTACCTCATTTGACTGTAAATCTGATCAGTATAGGTCAATTACTTCAAAATAAGTATGATGTTAGGTTTCATGATACTTACTGTGCTATCTATGATATAAACCTCCCAGTAAGAGACTCATAGCCAAAGTTGAAATGACCAAGAATAGAATCTTTCCTCTTAGAATTAGGAGTGCTAACCTTCCACATCCTGTAGTTCATACAATTTCTAGTCAAGACCAATCCTGGTTATGGCACTGTAGATTTGGTCATCTTCCTTTCAAAACTCTCCATCTCCTACACAAACAGTCAATGGTCAAAGGATTACCAGTTATTCATAAACAATCCAGCAATTGTGAGGATTGTATCACTGGTAAACATCATATGGACAGTTTTCCCACTTCCACATCTCGAGCCAAAGAGCAACTTGAGTTAGTTCATACAGACCTCTGTGGACCCATGCAAACCCAATCCATAGAAGGCAGTTTTTATTTTCTGACCTTTATTGATGACTTTAGCAGAAAAACATGGATTTATTTTCTCAAGCACAAATCAGAGACCTTCTCCAAGTTTAAAGAGTCCAAGGCTCTCGCTGAGAAGCAATCTGGAAAGTCCATTAAAATGCTCAGGTCAGATGGTGGAGGTGAATATGATTCACACATTAGAGGAAATTTCAACTCAAAATGGGCCTTTTAACTTTTATTCAAATTCCATGTCATCATGTGTTAGCCAATGAAATTGCTTTAAATTTGAAATACCGTATAGGTCTTAAACATTTTTTTAATATAAATTTGGGGATAGGTATCATAAAAAAACTACTTTTTTTGTTTGTATTTTTGACATATCTCCCTGTGTTTTTACTCAAATTTCGATCGGGAGAGCTTGTTGGATGCGGAATTAAATTCCGCATCCAACGAGTACCCACTCGGCATACTTTTGATGGACCCATCTACCCCAAAAACAAGAAATACCTAAAAAAATGGAATGATGATGTCATCATTCCATTTTTCAGGTATTTCTTGTTTTTGGGGTAGTAGGGTCCGTCAAAAGTATGTTGAGTGGATACTCGTTGGATGCGGAATTTAATTCTGCATCCAACGAGCTCTCCTGATCGAAATTTGAGTAAAAACACGGGGAGATATGTCAAAAATACAAACAAAAAAGTAGTTTTTTTCTTTTCTTCCTCCAAAATTAATAAATATTATTTTATTATTTTAACTATTATTTTATTAGTTCATTTTAGGAGGCCCATTTTGAGTTGAAATTTCCTCTAATGTGAGTTTTCAGATTTTTGTAAGCAGCATGGCATCCAGAGACAGTTCACCACCAGATACACTCCATAGCAGAATGGAGTTGCTAAACGGAAGAACCGGACCATCATGAACATGGCCCGTAGCATGCTGTCACACAAGAAGCTATCAAATGAGTATTGGGCTGAAGCTGTTGGATGCTCGGTCTACTTGCTCAACAGATTACCTATAGTAACTGTCCAAGACAAGATTCCTGAAGAAGCATGGAGTGGCACTAAGACTAGTGTCTCACATCTTAGAATCTTTGGTTCTGTTGCCTTTGCGCATATACCTGATGAACTCAGAAGAAAGTTAGACAAGAAGAGTGAGCGCTGCATTTTCACTAGTTATAGTGAACAGTACAAAGCATACAAGCTATATAATCCTGTCACCAAGCAACTTGTGGTGAGCAGAGATGTAAAGTTCATTGAAGACAAATGTTGGAGTGATCCTTCAGACATACATCATGAAGATCACTCATATCAGCCAGATCTACCTATCAGAGTTCCAAGATTGGAAGTACAACAGCAAGAAGATGCAGCAGATGGACCACCACAGAACCGAAAAACCAAAAGCTTGACAGAGTTATATGAACAGACTCCAATTCTTGACGAGCAACTTCAGTTTGCTCTCTTCTCCTGTCAGCCCACATCTTTTAATGAAGCAGTGAAGGATGCACAATGGGTAACAGCCATGAATGAAGAGATTGATGCAATAGAGAAAAATCAGACTTGGGATCTTGTTGATATCCCTGTAGACAAAACCAGTATTGGAGTCAAATGGGTCTATAAGACCAAATTGAATGAAAAAGGAGAACTTGAAGAGCATAAGGCAAGGTTGGTTGCCAAAGGATATGCACATAAATATGGTATAGATTATGATGAAACCTTTGCTCATGTAGCAAGGATGGATACCATCAGAGCTATACTTGCCATTTCAGCACAAAATCAATGGCCTGTGTATCAAATGGATGTGAAATCTGCCTTTCTTAATGGCATTCTTGAAGAAGAAGTTTATGTTGACCAGCCACCTGGTTATACTGTTAAAGGTCATGAAGACAAAGTGTATAAACTTAGAAAGGCCTTGTATGGTCTAAAACAAGCTCCATGAGCTTGGTACAGTAGGATTGATTCCTACCTCATCAACAATGGTTTCAACAGAAGCAGCAATGAGCCAACTCTCTATGTCAAAACAGAGCAAGGTAAAATATTGATGCTATGTCTTTATGTTGATGACATGATTTACACTGGTAATTTGATGCTTGAAGATTTCAGGACAGCCATGAAAAAAGAATTTGAAATGACTGATCTAGGACTCATGAAGTACTTCCTTGGTCTGGATGTTACTCAAACTGATAAAGATATTTTTATCTGCCAGCATAAGTATGCTACTGATATTTTGCAGAGATTCAGAATGGATAAATGTAAACCAGTAGAAACCCCCATAGCTCTTGGCACCAAGTTAACCAAGAATAGTGATGAACCAACAGTAAACAATACACTCTATAAACAATTGGTAGGTAGTTTAATGTATTTGACTGCAACTAGACCTGATTTGATGTATGCTGTCAGTCTTATTTCCAGATTTATGGAGTCTCCCAAAAACTCTCACTGGAATGTTGGAAAAAGAATACTGAGATATGTTGCAGGCACACTTGGATATGGCCTTTGGTACACTCATACACCAGACAGTACTCTTACAGGGTACACTGACAGTGGTTTTGCAGGTAGTCTTGATGATAGGAAAAGCACATCTGGTTATGCTTTCCATTTGGGTACAAATATGATCTCTTGGGCATCTCAGAAACAACCCATTGTGAGAATGTCTTCCGCAGAAGCAGAATATGTAGCAGCCACCACAGCAGCTTGCCATGCAGCTTAGCTAAGAAGACTATTGAAAGATATGGGACACACTCCAAAAGATCCCACATCTATTTTTTGTGATAACAACTCTGTAATACAGTTGTTTAAACATAATGTATTTCATAGAAAAAGCAAACACGTTGACACTCGCTATCACTTCATTCGTGAGTTAGTCAATGAAAAACAAATTTATTTACTGTTTTGTGGCTCTAAAGAGCAGTTAGCTGACATGTTCACCAAACCATTGGGAACATCTACATTTGTATACAGAGAGAGCACTTAGGCATAGATAATGCTGAACATGTACTACCAATTGAGATTAAGGGGGTGTATTAAAGAAATTAATCTCACGGTATTTACCTAACTGTGGTATTCACCCATGATTGCTCTTTCTCTCCTATTTAATCAGCTTCTAATAATGAGAAGGCAATCATCTACCCGTGTGATCTTTTCCTGTTTGTTGTTTGCTCTGTTCTTCTGCTCTGTTCTTTTTCTTCACAAGGATAACCTCTAAACACCCACAGTTTGTAAGATCTTACAATTTGCACGTTTTGAAAATTCCATGAAGATTCATTATGACACTAAAACCTCTAAACACCCACAGTTTGTAAGATCTAGCAATGTTTTTGCATGTTTTGAAAATTCCATAAACCCCTAAAAACCATTCGAAAATAAGGGAAAAACCGTGTCCCCTAGTTAGACAACTCTAAAAAATTTGCATAATGAGAACAATAGCGGTACCACAAGGAAGATTGGTAAAGCAAACCCATGTAAGGGTGGAGATTTGTTGTGGGCCAACATCCTACAGAAAAGTTGATCACTAATCCACCATTTTTTTTTTAATACAAGTCTCTTGCCATGCAAGGGAGCGAAAGGTAGGCTTTTCCAACTTGACTTGGAAGCATATTTTTATTAGCATTCATCAACATCGGGTTACTCAGTGAGTTTACCTAGTGAACTTGTTATATAGCATGAATGTTCATAGGATATTAAAGAATATCCCTAATTTCACTAAAGATTGGAAAATTCCTCATAAAATTGTATTGTTGAACCCCCTTCTTAATATACCTTTCCATTTAAGAAAATCCCCACTTTCCCCATATATTGTAGATATCCATTTTTATCAACCCTCTTTTAATACCCCTTTATCTCATATTATCAAGTTGTAACAAACATGAGCCCTAACACATCTTAGTATAAGAAAACAAGATGTTAAATAAAATAACACTATAATGCTAATAATGATCCCACCCACTCAGTGAGCTGATCAATTTGTAGCATTGGATAGTGGAAGACCTAACAAATTAGTAATGGGGAAGGCAAAATGCCTAAAAGACAACCTACTAAAGAGATCGTGTAACAAAGCATGTAAAATAGTGATACTCCAATCCTTAGTGCAATGCTTAGAAAATATGAGATGCCTAAAAGACAACCTAGTAAAGAGATCGGTGTAATAAAGAATGTAAAATACTGATACTCCAATCGTTAGTGCAATGCTTAGAAAATATGAGAATTGTGGATGTTTCACACCATAGCCTACCACTCCAACAATTGTATATCATGTAAATACAAGTATAGCCATAGAGAGTTCATTTTTTCTATAAGCTCGATAAATTAAACTCCATAAAAATGCAAAATCCAAACCCTTTCATGGATGGACTTCCCTACCTTCCTATCAAAACAAACATCATTGATGTTTAAACCCTAATGAGCATAGAAAGTTCCTCTTAATCTCCAATAACACCATATGATCATGTGCATAGATTGGATTTGGATCATTCACAAGATGCAATGGATACATATATGTTGAAACTAACCAAAGTCTCGAAAGACCCATAAACCACAGAAAACAATCACACACACCCTCTCGAACTGCATTAAAAACCCTTGGCATTGACCTCTCCACCGGCGATTACCGCCCACCAGAAAATACTCTTGAATTCCTGCCGAAAGCCAACTATAAAGCTAATACCCAACTGCAGCCAAAGAGAGAGATACACCAACCTCCACACCTAGCCTGAAGTAAAATCGACATCTTGTAGCCATGCATCTCGACCCTTGTACCACCACGCAAATCGACGACTAGGCTCATCCGATGATGTGAGCCCGCTGGCATAATCTAGCTCCAAAGCCTAATGCTAATGCTAGCCACATGCAACCCAATGAGCACCAAACACAAAGAAATGTCTAAAAATTGAATGATTAGACCTAATGACTAAACTGAATCACCATGGTATGAACTTGTGGATTGATTTTTGAGACAAATTAATGAGTTTTTAACCTACACAGTTAGGAAAATTATATGAATGGATTACATAGACAAATCAATGGCCGAACAATGATCGAGAGAGACTACGTACGTCATCTAGCAAAATTGCAGACAGATAAAGTGGCAGCCAAAATCAAAATGAGAACAAAATTGCAATTGTAATCTCGAATTTATTGAAAACGCTTTAATTGATTTCCACTGTATCGCTTAACGTGCATCCTCCATCGTCGATCCCAAATATTTCTGCATCCCTGCTGCTCTTATTTGTCTGGACATCGGGATTTGAAAGCAGCTAGTTATACATATCCCTCCCTTCCTTCTTTTAATGGACTACGGCAGAATATTCGAGTATCAAAATTCATCGTTATGCGCAGAGATACATTGTCTACTTCAGGATCATATCCCTCCCTTCCTTCTTTTAATGGACTACGGCAGAATATTCGAGTATCAAAATTTCATCGTTATGCGCAGAGATACATTGTCTACTTCAGGATCGTGTAATTTCATCGTTCTGCGCAGAGATGCTTCAACTCTCCACTTTGTCTTGGAAAATTCGAATACCACGGCAGAGTATTCGAGGATCAAAATTTCATCATTATGCGCAGAGATACATTGTCTACTTCAGGATCGTGTAATTTCATCGTTCTGCGCAGAGGTGCTTCAACTCTCCACTTTGTCTTGGGAAATTCGAATACCACTTTGACATAATAAGTTTAATTTCGTTAATCGAGCTTCTTAACCATTTATTTCTATTTGGAGGGGCATTTTCCTATGTATACATTCGAAATATGCAATTTTCATTGAGAATTGAAAATATTGTTGGCTTCGATATCAACAAGCTTGCCCAGATGTTTCCCAAAAATGCTTACGCCATGATTGATGACAAATTAACATCAAACTTTAGTGCTAGACCGATGCATGCACAGTGAAATGCACATAATTTATGTTATTCCATTATAGTTATGCCGTTGCTGGTTTGGTAGACAGGGATATTTTTATTAGTTTTATAAATAAATTGGATATTGGTTTATTTCTAAAATTTTATAGGTAAAAAATGTATGTTGTCTTTGTGACTCTATGGAGGTTGACTATGAAATTATTTTTCTTAGAGTGCCTTGCTTACATTCACATTAAATCTTAATTTCATAGTACTTGCTATAACACAAACCTTTTTAACCTTCTAGGCAGAACTATAATTAGATAGGAGAATTTTTAACATAGAAATAAATTTTTAAAGCAAACTAAGTAATACCTTCTTAAGGTCTTCATAAACTCAAGTTGGTCTAAATAAAAGCTAATCATCATCATCATTTACATTTAAAAATATCATATTTACTTTTATTTTAGTTTACTTTATTTTTATTAAATTAATTTAAATCAAATTAAAAATAAACAAATAATAATTAAAGTTTTTAAAATAAAATAAAAAATATAAGTATATGTATATATTTTATATAACATTTAATTTATAAAAGAAAATTAAGTGTTGCAACTTTCATTTTAGTGAGAAATGAATTGGATATTTGATTGGAACCACTTTAAATCTTTTTTTTTCTATATGACAATATTTTCCAAAAAAAAAATATTGTTAAGTTGGCTTTTTTAAAATTAATATAATATTATTAATTTAACTTTTTAAAATTAGTATAATATTGAAATTTAGAAAGTTATAATTAAGCATTTTTTTAAATAGTATAAAATTAGAGAGTTATCACTAATTATTTTTTTAAATATAGTATATAATATTATTAGTGAAAAAAAGTTATTATTATTAAATTTGTTTTTGGTAATATGTCATAGTCCATTATATTTTATTACAATTTAAATTTGTGGAGATATTGAACTATGTTTTAAAAAATGTTTAATTTATAATTTTTGAAATTGATTTTAAATCAACATTAATATCAACATCACATCAAGATCAACATTAAACCTAGGTTCTTAAACAATGTACTCATAAAGAAATGTATCTAGAAAATGACATTAATAATATTTTAAATAAATTTGAAAGATTTAAGGATGTTTACTTCAAGCTATTTTGGTGTTATTAAACTAAATTATTTTTGACAGATGCATATTTTTAATTTCAAAAGAAAGTACATGACTATTATTTATATAAAATTTCTTAGAGCCACTTTAATTATATTAAATTAAGTCTACTTTTTAGGTTTACAAAAGTTAGAGTTTAAAAAACATTAAATAATAGTTAAGCTATTTTTATAATAAAATAAAATAAAGTTATTTTTAATTTATTAATATTATTTTAAATATATTTGAAAGACTTCAAGATTTTACTTTAAAATAAGTATTGAATAATAGTTAAGTTATTTTTATCATAAAATAATAAATTATTAAATAAAGTTATTTCTATTTTATTAATCTTATCTTAAATAAATTTGAAAGACTTAAAAGATTTTACTTTGAAATAATTTGATGTTATTAAACTAACTTATTTTTTATAATTATATATCATTATTTAAAAAAAAAAAACTTTATATTTATTATTTTTATATTTTTTAAGAACCACTTTAACTATATTAAACTAATCTAACTATATTAAACTAGAACTGAATAATACTTTTTATGTTTCAAAAATGTATAGTTTAAAAGGAATTAAATAATGGTTAAGTTATTTATATGATAAAGTAAGTACACATGAAAACAAGTCCAAATAGCATGTTTGGAAAAGTAAATGCATTTCAACTTTCACCAACCAAATAAATTATCTATTTATAATATTTTTAAAACTATATTTATATGATAATAAATTTGTTGAAAAATATATATATATATATTATTTTTGTAATATTTTGCAGCTTGATTATATTGCAAATTGCATAATTTGTGTCTTTGATAGTTTAGTTTCAAAGTTAATTGTTTTGGTTTTGAGAGAGTTCAAAGATTTCATCTTGAAACAAGAATGAGGACATTTATAATGTGTTTAGGGGCCATGTTTGGGAACCACAAAAAAAGACATAAGAAAAGAAAAACCTTTATATCTGTGTAATGTCCCAATTCGAAAATTCTTAACAAAGGCAATTTTTTGGAAAAATTGTCTGGACTAGCTTGGACTATGGGGGATTCGAATGGCTCAAATGGGTCTCGAATTGGATAGGGACTAATGTGGTGAGTCTTAAGAATCTTAAATAGACTCTCTGTTGGTTTTATAACAGGTCATAGACATCTGCAACTTGATTTGGACATAATGGCAAAAAGGGGAAAATTACTAGCAATTTATGGTGCAAAATCCCCTAGGGTGTGGGCAGAATTGGCTCTCCAACTCCTAAGAAACCCTCTCAACTTTCATAAAATAGTATGGGGACTGTAATTAGACTTCATTTACTATCATTATATGTGTTTAATAGTTATGCAATAGAGGATTAAAGCTTCCTATTCGAATGCACAATTTCAGTGATATTTGCTTAAGGGAAATAACACAATAAAGCTCAACTTCGACTCATAAATGATGCATATAATGGTTCATAACAGATAAATATGAATATGGAACATTGACAGCATTTCAATAGCTTACTAACAATATATAACATTTACCCAATTCACAATACACATCAGATACACAATCTCCATTGAAAGGGAAAATCATCATATGGAAACTAGTCACAAGAAAGCTTGGAAATGTGGACATTTGCATATATATATATCTTCTAATTTTGACTTACATAGCATATGAATTTGATATTACAGATCCATACATCATACATCAGAGCTTGGGCATCAACTGAACTCAATGGGGTGCAACCACCATTCGCACTAGTGCGGCTTCATAGAAAAAAAATGGAAATATGGAAGTGGAAATTGAGAGAATGGGAAGAAAGATGGATCACGAACAACAACAACCTCCTCTTTGCAATAAAAAACTCTCTGAAGGTACAAATGAGAGGTATGAATGGCCTCTCACATGGCCAACTTGGATGATAATCTGACTCTCTCGAAAATGTCTCACTAGCAGGGTAAGTGTGCACTCATCGTGCAAAGGACACGTAATTGCTCTCCAAATTCCCAAGGAAAATTCACAATTGATCAAAATCCATTTCCATTCCTCGTGACATATTTTTATAACCCTCAAAAGGTCCTCCAAGGTCGAATTCATTCCCATAGGATTCCTCCACCTCATCCTTGATGTTTAGTAACCTCCATGACACTTGGCCTTCTCTTCAACCCTTCATCTTCCACCAAATTTGAATGGTTTCCTCTAACTCCCAAATTTGAACTCTTGGTGGCTATTTTAGCCTTGTCATGTCATATTTGTCATATGTTAGCAATCAGGTCTAAATTTTCATAGAATCTTCCATCATTGTTGTCATAAAGCGTAGGGAATCTATCTCAATATGGCACCTATTTTCTTCCTAGAATATTCCTCTTATATGGGGAGTTACTTCTACTCACCCATTCAAACCCTTGGGCTCATAATATGTAATTTGATGACCCTTCACCTTCCAATAACCTTCAATCACTCATAATTTTGAATTTGGGATTAATTCATGACATGTGTAAGGAGGAATCTAGCCGCCCAAGGCCCCCATGGACTGTTAAGATTCCATATGCTAAGCTATAATATCAGCATTCGATTTCAATTTCACAACAAAACCATATAAATGGGATCACTGAAAGAAACAGTATCACAAGATCTACATAGATTTACCCTGGGAAAACCTTAATGGGAAAAACCCAGCAAAATCTTCCTCAGTATAGATGATCAAGAGATAAAAGATAAAACCCTAGACTAATCCTTCTCCTCCTTGCAGATACATGTATCTCTCTCTCTTATGCACTACACAAGTCAGTGTGAGTGTGTAGAAATGAGGAGAGCCTCACTTCTATTTATATTCTTTTGTTCACTTGATTTTCCACTCCAACAAGTCGGCCCCACTAAAATTGACTGGGCCGACTTCTCTAGGAGGACTCTAATAACTTAATATTATATTAATCAGGGTGCTAATGATTCGACTTAAAATGAATGGAATTTCCTCATGACTCTTAGTGATTCTCCTGATAGGAACATCGGGGTACTAATGAAATACAAAGGATTCTCCCAATAGGAACATCAGGGATAGTAAGTAAATACACTTCAAAGTTACAATAATTCAACACTCCCCCTTAATGAGAAGGGTATTCTACAACGACATCAACAACAGCAGGAGGAGAAGGAGAGAGAGCATGTTCAACATCATCAAGGTGATACATCTATAGATCATTGGAAGCTTTTTCAACATCTTTGACATATAGTATTCATCTTCAAATTCAGTGGCAGAAACATTATCGTCAACACTTTAGTCTTCATCAATCAGCATCATCATCATCAAAAATACTTTGACCTTTCGATCATCATCATCAGCAACAATTCTCTAAGCAACATCATCATCACACTCTGATCTTTCAATCAGTAACATCATCATCAACATCATACTCTATCTTTCGATCAGTAACATCATCATCAGCCGCAACAACCTGCAATCCATAATAGAAAGACAAAAGTCTTCGGATCACTTTTGGACTTAATTCCATGGATGATACAACCCTACCACATTCTCCATGATCGAAGTCACCGTATACAATTACGGGATAATCACTCCCTATCACTTTAGGACTAAGTCCAAGGATGATGGCTACCACATTCTCAAGGACCGAAGTCACCGGATCCATTCTGAACAAATGTTCGGGGATGATACAATCCCACCACATTCTCGAGGACCGAAGTCACCGGATTTATTTTGAACAAATGTTCGGGGATGATTTAAATGCACCACATTTTTGAGGACCAAAGTCATCAGATCCGTTCTAAACAAATGTTCAGGGATGATACAACCCCACCACATTCTCGAGGATCAAAGTCACCAGATGCGTTCTGAACAAATGTTCAAGGATGCATTAATTCTTCACACTGATCTAGGAACTAAGATTCAATCTCATCAAAGAATTATTAACAATTACACATGAATTAGCAATAACTGGAATACCCAATAGGTTTCCTCTCTGTATATTATATAAACAATAAAGGATTACAATTCCATGCATAGAAATGGCTTAAATCAATGAGTGAGTCTAGCT
>LPNX011229929.1:66122-79544 GCA_001517045.1 Pseudotsuga menziesii
ATGATACAATCCCACCACATTCTCGAGGACCGAAGTCATCAGATCCGTTCTGAACAAATGTTCAGGGATGATACAATCCTTCTTCTTTCTCGGAGATATAAGTCTATGGATCACTTTTAGGACAAATGTCCAGGGATGATACACTCCCACTGCAACATCACTGCTCCCCCTTTCGGGGAAGGTATTTCCAAACAACACCAAGCTTATCTCGAAAGTATTGGAACTTTACTCGAGACAGAGGCTTCATCAACACATCAAAAACTTGTTCATTGGTACTCACATACTAGAGCTTTATGGCTCCCTTCTGTATCATATCTCAAATGTAGAAATACCAGATTTCTATGTGCTTTGACTTATTGTGGAACCATTGGGTTCTCCATCATCTTTATACAACTCTGATTATCACACAGAATCATTGTGGTATCTAACTCTAGGTTGAATAAACTTGACATCAGCTTCTAAATCCATATGGCTTCACAACTAGTAGAGGAAGTTGCTATATATTCTACTTCAGCCGTGCTAAAATCAACATTGGATTGTTTCCTGCTAAACCATGAAATCATAGCGGACCCCAGACTATAACATCCACCTGATGCACTTCTTTTGTCTGAGACACTTCCAACCCAATCTACATCTGTATATCCATACAATATGTAATCATGGTTTCCATCATAGTATAGACCAAATTCTAAAGTCCCTTTCAGATATCTCATCACATGTTTTGCACCTATCAGGTGAACACGTCTAGGTTGAACTAGATACTGACTCAGGGTGTTCACAGCAAAACAAATTTCTGGTCTGGTATTTGTTAGATACATCAACGACCCAATAATATGTCTGTATTGAGTCACATCCACCAATTCTGATGATTCATCATCCAACAACTTTAGGTTGGTATCCATGGGTGTGGCCATGGCTTTACATTCCAACATATCAAATCTTTTCAATATTTCCACTGTGTATTTTCCTTGATTGAGAAAGATTCCTTTTGAGTTCTGCCATACCTCTAGACCTAGGAAATAATGCATTATCCAAGATATTTCATCTCAAATTCTTCAGCGAGCTTCTTCTTGCATTCTACAATCTATATCTCATTCCTTGTCAGAAATAAGTCATCCACATACAGTAATAGTATGATAGGTTCACCTTTTATAACCTTGTAGTAAAGGTTAGGATTGGCTTTACTCTTGGTAAAGTCCAGGCTCATCAGGAATCTATCTATCCTTCCATAACAAGCTCTAGGATCTTGCTTCAGGCCATACAAGGCCTTCTTCAACTCGCATACGTGAATCTGTCTGTCTTCAACTTCAAATTCTTGTTGTTGTTTTATGTATACGTCTTCTTCAATCACACCATTTAGGAAGGCTATCTTCACATCCATCTGGTGTAAGTCCCACTTCATCATGGATGCAAGTGCCATGATAGATCTAATCGAAGTATACCGTGCTATTGGTGCGAATGTTTCTTCATAATCCATTCCCTCTTTTTGAGAGAAACCTCTAGCCACAAATCTTGCCTCGTACTTCTCTATACTTCTGTCAATTGCATGTTTTATTTTGTAGATCCATTTGGAGGATACTACACTCTTGCCTTCTGGTTTGGGAACTATATCCCAGACATCATTCTTCATTATTGACTGGTACTCTTCTTGCATTGCTTCTACCCATTCTTTCTTATGTACAACTTCTTCATAGCTTGTAGGTTCTTGATCTACAAGATCACACATCAAAGCTACATAGTTGGAAAATGTCTTGGGCTTCTTGCTTATCCTTGTGGAGCCTTTAGGAGCTCCATATCATTTTTCTTCTTGTATAATTTCTCTTTCCCAAGCAGGATTTCTCTTCCATGATATCTCCATCATAGGGGGTTCTTGTGGTTTTGTCATATCATGATCTTCAGGTGCTTCATCGTCAAGGAGAAATGTAGCCTCTACATTTCTAGGAGGTGCATCTTCCTCATAAACTTCTTCATGTTGACATTTTCTATATCTCTTGAGAGCTGCTTCTTCATTGAATGTTATATCTCTACTGATTTCCATGTGATGGAATCCATGAATGTAAATTTTGAATGCCTTGGATACTTCATAGTATCCAACAAATATTCCCTTATTTCTGGAATGTTCCAACTTGGTTCTTTTCTCTTTCGGTATATGAACATATACTGGAAAACCAAATATCTTGAGGTGACTTACCTCAGTCTTCTTTTCCGTGAACATCTCTTCTGGAGTCTTGAATCCAAGAGCACTATGAGATATTCTATTCTATACATAGACAACAGTTCTTGTTGCTTCTTTCCATAGATGGATTTGAAGATCTTGATCATATATCATTGTCTTCACTTCCTCCATGATGGTTTTGTTCTTTCTTTCTACAACACCATTTTGTTGAGGACTGTAGGGAGTAGTTAGTTCCCTCTTGATTCCAGCATCTTTACAAAAATATTCAAACTATTTTGAAGTATATTCGTCGCCATTGTCTAATCGGAGTGTCTTGATTCTTTTGTCTAAAAGATTCTCTATCAAGGATTTGAATTCCTTGAATTTATCAAACACCTCGCTCTTTGATTTCAATAATTATATCCATGTCTTTCTTGAATAGTGATCAATAAATGTAATATAATATTCAAAACCACTCAAAGATGTGGATGGCATTGGACCACACACATCTGAATGAATCAAATCCAACGTACCTTTAGTTTTTGTTTCACTCTTCGGAAATGGATTCTTGATATTCTTCCCTTTCACACATCCTTTAAAAATACCTTCATGGTTGATCTTCAAGTCTGGTAACCCTGTCACTACTTTGTTCACATGAGGTAGTGCTTTGTAATTGATGTGGGAAAGCCTTCTATGCCACAGTTCACTAGGGTTAGTGGACTCATGAACAAGGGTTGTTTCTGAATGTCCCTTGAGTTTATACAGGCCTCCTTCTTCTTCACCAATGACAACTGCACCTTCAATTGACTTTCCTTTCAGCCACATGAGTACTTGGCCATCTACGAATGAAACTCTAAATCCTTTCTTGTATAAAGCTGAGATAGAAAGTAAACTCTTCTTTATACCTGGTACATATAAAACTTCCTTCATCTTCAAGGAATTTCTTGAATCAAGCTTGTAGCTTGCTTCACCGATTCCTTTGATTGGATATTGATAGCTGTCTCCTAGAGATACTTTTTGAGGAGAGTTATTTTCTTCAAGTTTTGACAAGGTTTTCTTTTGTCTCGTCATTTGCTTTGAAGCACCACTTTAAATAAGCCAAGTGTCTTCTCCAAGTGTTACAGACCCAGAGAATGCAGAGACTAGTACATACTCTTCTCTTTATTGCTTTCTTTGAGTTCCTTGCTCTTCTTATTCTTCATCCTCATCTTCAGCTAGATGTGCATGATGTCTTTTGTTGTTGTTGTTCCTCTTCTTGTATTCTTGTCTCTTCAAAGGAAAATTTCTGGCAATGTGTCCTATCTTATCACAATGAAAACATTGAAAGCAGGAGTAGTCCCTATTGGGGATACTTTCTCTTGTTCTTTGAACCTTTTGGGAGGTTGAGACTCCTTTTGATTTCCCTTCTTGAAGTTGGGTTGAATTCTTCTTTTCTTGGTATGGGTGGCTAGGGCTTGATCATCCTCCTTCAGTAGAGCTTCTCTATTTTCCACTCTAGTCTCCTCTTTAATACAATCTCCCCATACAATATCAAACTTCATGCTTTCCTTCCTGGCACACATCATTTGGATGAATGACTCCCAGGGTCTAGTGAGACCATTGAGAGTAGTCATAACGAACTCATATTCATCAAGTTTATCTCCAATGGCTTCTAATTGTTCCTTGAACTGGGAGACCCTTGTGAAGTAGTCTTGGATGGATTCTCCATGACTCATCTTGGTGCTCTTCAACTGAGCTCTTAGATTCATCTTTCTATTGATGTTTCTTTCTTCGTACATTATTTCTAGGGAAACATACATTTCTTTCAGAGTCTCCTTGGATGAAACTTGAGAGATCAAGTGATCCTTGATGGAGTCAACAATAATGCTTTGTGCCCTAATCAGATCCTTTCTATGCTTCTCCTTAGCTTCAGCCTCTTTCGGTTCTAAAACTTCATCCTTGATATATTTTTCAAGATCATTCTCTTTGAGAATGAGTCAAATTCTATATTTCCATGCTCTGTAATTCTCTATGCCTTCTAGCTTGTCCTCAAGCTTGGTGCTTGGGGCCATCTCGTCAGAAGATCACAAAAAAATGAAATTCTGGAAAATGAGAAACTGATCTTACCTGGAGATGCACTTGACTGAGGCGAGTTGACTGGTGTGCTTGGTTTCTGGAGATCTCAATTCTTCACCTTTCAAATCTGACTTGCGAGATTCAGCACTGCAGCTTCTTGCAGTTTTCTGGTTCACTGGATTTCTGTAGTTTTTTGGTGTGCAGTTTCAAACTAGGTTTTGACTTTCTGGGAGATCTATTCCTCCAAAAGCTTTGATCCCAGGCTCAAAAGATGCACTCTAGGAGGGAACAACTTTCCATGCAATCAGTTCTTCAAAATTCAAAATTTTCCTGAAACCCTAATTTCTTGTCAGGGAGAAAGAGAGGGATTTTTCACCTTGTGAAATATGTCCTATTCAGGTTAGCTCTGATAAGATATTAAGATTCCATATGCTAAGCTATATTATCAACATTCAATTTCAATTTCATAACAAAAGCATATAGACAAGATCACTGAATGAAACAATATCACAAGATCAATATAGATTTACCCTGGGAAAAACCAAGCAAAAGCTTCCTCAATGTAGATGATCAAAAGATAAAAGATAAAACCCTAGACTGATCCTTCTCCTCCTTGTAGCTATAAATATCTCTCTCTCTTATGTGCTACACAAGTGAGTGTGAGTGTGTATAAATGAGGAGAGCCTCACTTCTATTTATATTCTTCCGTTCACTTGATTTTCCAGTACTCCAACAAGCCAGACCCACTAAAATTGACTGGGCTGACTTCTCTAGGAGGACTCTAACAACATAATATTATAGTAATTAGGGTGCTAATGACCTGACTTACAATGGATGGAATTTCCTCATGACTCTTAGTGATTCTCCCGATAGGAACATCGGGGATAATAAGTAAATACACTTCAAAGTTACAATAATTCAACATGGACCTCCAAATTTCCTTATGAAGCAATGCCACTTTATTTTCTCCATATTTATTATTTTTATGACCGAAATTAATGTGTAAATGATAAACTAATGTTCACTTGGGTCCCATAGCTAGGCTTATGGCCATATTTAATGCCTCATCCCCCAATCTAGGGAACTAGTAGGTGGGTGAAACATTGTCAACTGGTAGAACTATTGGAATGGGGACACGACAGTCCTTTCCACACAATATTTCTTGTCCTCAAGCAATTCCAAGTTTGGATGTTGTAAATTTTTCTCATCTTCCCAAGTGGCCTCCTCACTAGGAAAATCCTTCCATTGTACCAAATATTATTTTATTGTTCTGCTTCGTAGTCTTCTCTCCCTTGTTCTCAAGATTTTGTTTGGAATGAGAACAAGATGTCATTCATCATCCAAAGGTGGTAAAGTATCTGAAACTGAAATTTTTTTCCCTATAACCTTGTTTAGACAAGAAACATGAAATACATTATGAATTTTTCTTCCCATGGGAAGCTCCAATAGATAGGCCACTTCCCCAACTTTTCGAATCACCTTATAGTGACCATAAAATATTGTTTTGAGATTTTCTGAACCTTTACCTTTTATGGTGGTTTTTTTGTAGGGATGAAACCTAAAATACACCAAGTAATTCACTTGGAATTGTCTATTCATTCTATGTTGATTTACATATTGTTTTTGCTGATTTTGAGCAACCTGCAAGTTATCTCTCAAAACCTTCAAAATTTCATGACTTTCTTCAATCCAATCCTTAGCCTTTGGAGCTCTACTATCACAAAAAATGCGGTCAATAAAAGTGGATGCATCATAACCATAAATTGCTTTAAAAGGAGACATGCCAATGGACATATGTAAAGTAGTATTGTAACAAAACTCACCCAAATGCAACCATTTTATCCATGCTTTTTGCTGCCCACTAACATAGTTCCTAAAGTATCCCTACAAACATTGAATTGCCCTCTATATTTGGCCATCAGTTTGGGATGATAGCTTGTGCTAGGTGTCAAAATTTTCCCCACCATTTTGAAGAGATCTTGCCAAAATGCACTATAAAATCTGCTATCTCTATCACTAACAATGCTCTTAGGAAGCCCATGCAATCTGAAAACTTATTTAAAAAATAGTTCATCCACTTGTGAAGCAGTGAAAGGGATAGTAACAACAAATAATGACCAAATTTAGTGTGACTATCCACCACCACAAATATGAAATCCCTACCAAATACTTTGGGCAAACCAGTGATGAAGTCCATGGAATCGCTCTCCCATTTTTGTGCTGGAATTGGCAAGGGATGTAAGATACCCGTTGGATGAGTGTGCTCCACTTTATTTTTGTGAAATGTGGGGAATTCAATAGAATACTTAATAACATCATCCTTCAAACCTTTCCATGCAAATATTTCCGTCAACATTCAGTATGTTTTGAAGAAACCATGGTGATCTGCTAGACGAGAATCATGAGCTTTTTTAAAAATTTCCTCCTTCAAAATTGAATTAGGGACCAAATAGATTCTACCTTTGTATTAGATCATTCCTTCCAATTCCCTATACTTATAATCATTGTTAGTCCCATAAAAAATTTCACAAGAAAAATTATCTTTGGCATACTCTACTTCTAATGTGGCTTTTCAATTTTCTGCTACATCCATGAGAGAAATAAGAGGTCTTCTAGATAAGGAATAATCTACCACATTATTTTTCCCCTTCACATATTCAATATCAAATTCAAATGCTTGAATATTACTCACCCACATTTTCTTCCTTTCATTTAAATCCTTTTGAGTGAGGAAGTACCTTAAGTTGTTATGGTCAGTTTGACTACAAATTTCTTTCCCATTAACTTATTGTCTAAAATTGATCAAAGCATGCATGATGGACATAATTTATTTATCATAGATGGATTAAATCCTCTCATGGGTATGTAACTTCCTAATCTCAAAATATATTGGGTGTTGTCCTTGTTTTAGGACTGCTCCAATGCCTTCCCCCAATGCATCACATTCCAAGACAAATGGTTTAGAAAAATAAGGCAATGCTAGAATAGGAAAATTTCTTATTACCTCCTTCATTATTTGGAAATATTTTTCAGCCCCTTCATGCCATTGGAAAGAATATATATTTTTCAAATCATTTAGAGTTGAAGTGAGTTGGGAGAACTCCTTCACAAACTTTCTATAGTAGGTGCAAATTCTAATGAATCCTCTTAATTCAGTGAGAATTTTGGGACGAGGCCACTCTAAAATGGCTCTTATTTTATCCATATCCACCTTCATACCATCTTTACCAATGATGTGCCCAAGATACAAGAGCTCTTCCAAACCAAACTCACATTTTGACAGCTTAGCAAACAAAGATTGATCATGAAGGATTTTTAATACCTCTTCTAGATGATGCAAGTGTTCCTTCCCAATTTTACTGTAAATAAGAATGTAATTAAAGAAAACAAGTACAAACTTACTAATTTGCTTATGGAAGATGTTGTTCATGCATTATTGGAATGTGGCTGGTGTATTTGTCAAGCCAAGGGCATGGCAACAAAATCAAAGTGACCATAGTGGCATCTGAAAGTAGTCTTTGGTATATGTTCTTCTCTCATTCGAATTTGATGATAACCTGATCTAAGGTCAATATTTGAGAAGAAATTGTCCCCACGGAGCTCATCCATAAGCTCATAAATCCTTGGGATGGGGTATCTATTCTTTATTGTCTTTTTGTTTAATGCTCTGAAATCAATGCACATTTTCAAGGTTCCATCTTTCTTTTTTACCATAACAACTAAAGAAGCAAATGGGATAGAACTAGGCCTTATGAGACCCAACTCCAAGATTTATTTAATGTTCTCTTCAATCTCATATCAAATCCTTTTTTTATGCCTATAAGGCTTCATTTTGATAGGTTTTATTCCTATATCCAACTCAATGCTATGCTCAACACCTCTATCCAGTGGTCTTCCCGAGGGAAGGTCTCCAAAAGCCTTATCATACTTACTCAATAGTTTCTCTATATCCTTAGGATGCCTAGAAATGCTCAAGTGGGGTTTAGGAGATGTAATTAAAACATTCAGCATCGCACTTTATATCTCCATGCCTCAAGATAGTCCTCATGTTGTGAGAAGCCACTACTTGATTTGGGTAAGTGTGCATTCCCCTCAACAAGAAGGGTTTCCCTTCTAAATTTTTAAACCTTATTTTAGGGGCTTTATAATTCAGTATATGCACCCCTAAATAATATATACATTTTAATCCCAAAACCACATTTGTATCAGCCACATTCACTACATAAAAATTATCACTGACAGTATGATTTCCTAGAGTAACTTGAAGCTTTGGAATCCATTTAGTGCAGTCCATAGAATTGTTACCTAGAATGATGACTGTGAAACCATCAAACATTTCAGCTTGTAATTCTCCTATCCACTAAGGCTGCATATATGAAGTTGTGAGTGGCTCCAACATCCACTAGAACCAGAACCTTTTGGCCTTCTATGCTGCCCTTGAGCCTTAAGGTGTGCAATCTAGGTACACTCGAAGGTGCTGCAGTTTTTCTTGTATCGGGATTGGGTTGTTCTTCTTTTGCTGGTTGATATCCTTCTTCTTGGGCTTCAAGTTGTGCCTCTTCCTCCTCCTCCTCCTCTTCATCATATTCAGAAAAAACTTCAATGTAGTTTGCCTTCCGCTTGGCACATCTATGTCCTGGGACCCAAGGTTGTTGGCATGTAAAACATAGCTTCTTTCTTCTAAGATATTCTTTGCTTGGTACTCCTTTATTTTCTTTGGTATAGGAGTAATTTTTCTATGGTTTCTTACCTTATTTGAACTTGGAAGGGAAATTTGGCTTAGGAGGGTATTTGGTTCTTGGCAACACATTCTGCAAATCCCTTGTCAAATTCATGGCATCCTTCAATGTGGCTGGCTTATGGGGTTTCACTAGCCCTCTCAAAGGTTCTATCAATCCTTCAGTAAAAAATAAAACAAACCTAGCCAGAGATTCATAAAAAACCATTACTGAAATATTTTCAAATTATAACATATATGCTTTAGAAGTTCCTACTTGCTTCAATTACACTAGTTCTTTGAAAGGAATTTCATGGTCTTTTCTCTCAAATATCTCCATCAATGCATTGGAGAAACCCTCATAAGATAAAATATGTTCATGTCCTAATTTTATAAGACCATCGAACCACCAATCACTAGCTTCCCCTTTAATATGCAGAATGGCCATTTTCAATGCATCTTCTTCAACCATAGGATTTAATTGGAAATATATACTTAATTTTTGCAACCAAGCACTAGCAGACATTTTTGAGGAACCATAAAAGGAAGGAATGGTTAATTTTCCTATGGTATATTTTAATTCACGGTTAATATGATATTCACTATTCCCATTTCCTCCTTGCTTGAACTGAAGAGAAGCTTTAATGAATTGATCAAAAGGTAGGACTTTCCTACATTCATCACTTAATTGCTGCTAATCATTTGTTGCATCTCTAACATCATAGGTGGTGTAAGGGCCTTCTTTGGAATCTAAAAACTTGGGTATTGAAGGTCCATTCTGATTTTTGAACTCATGAGGTCTTTTATGAGGTCCGGTCTTCGAAAAAATGGTTTCTCCATGTGCCTTCCCCTCAACATGGTGTGTACTACTACTACTCCCGAGTACTGACTTGCTCCCAAATTAGCTAGCCATCAATTCGAACCCTTGCATGAGATGTTTTTTCATATTTTCAAGATCTGTTGTAATGAATTTTTTAAAGTCTCCAATATCTTGTTTTCCCTCCATATCTCCAAATCCTAGCTCTTTCCTAATCTCTCTGTAACTAGGATTACTTTCTTCACTGTCTTCTCTTTCACTGTTAAGATTGCTAGTCTCAGTTTATAATGGAGGAAGGTAAGAATTGGGAAATATGAATAAGGATCTCTATCATGTGCCAATATAATTCTCTGATACCACTTTTAATGTCCCAATTCAAAAATTCCCAACAAAGGCAACTATTTGGAAAATTCGTCTTGACTAGCTTGGACTATGGGGGATTCGAATGGATCAAGTGGGTATCGAATTGGATAGGGACTGATGTGGGGATTCTTAAGACTCTTCAATAGACTATTTTTGGTTTTATTACATGTCATATACATCTACAACTTGATTTGGACATAAGGGAAAAAAGGGAAAAATTACTAGCAATTTATGGTACAATTCCCCCTAGGGCGTGGGAGGAAATGGCTCTCCAACTCCTAAGAAACACTCCTGAATTTCATAAAATAGTATGGGGACTGTAATTAGACTTCAATTACTGTCATAATATGTGGTTTATATTCATGCAACATAGGATTAAATATTCCTATTCGAATGCACAATTTCAGTGATATTTGCTTAAGGGAAATGACACAATAAAGCTCAACTTCGACTCATAAATGGTGCATATAATGGTTCATAACAGAGAAATATGAATATGGAAAATTGTAATAATTTCAATATATTAATAACAGAATATAACATTGACCCAACTCGCAATACACATCAGATACACAATCTCCATTGAAAGGGAAAATCATCACATGGAAACTAGACACAAGAAAGCTTGGAAATGTGGACATTTTCATATGTATTTCTTCTGATTTCTACTTACAGAGAATATGAGCTTTATATTACAGATCCATACAACATACATCATATCTTGGGCATCAACTAAACTCAATGGGGCGCAACCACCTTTCACACTTGTCCGGCTTCATTGAAAAACATGGAAATATGGAAGTGGAAATTGAGAGAATGGGCGGAAATAAGGATCACGAACAGAATAAACCTCCTATATGCAATAAAATACTCTCTTAAGCTCCAAATGAGATGTCTAAATGGCCTCTACCATGGCCAAATTGGATAATAATCTCACTCTCTTGAGGTTGGCTCACTAGTAGGGTAAGTGGGCACTCATTGTGCAAAGGACAAGAAATTGCTCTCCAAATTCCAAAGGCAAATTCACAAATGATCAAAAGCCATTTCCATTCCTCATGAAATATTTTTATAACCCTCAAAATTTCCTCCAAGGTTGAATTCATTCCCATAGGATTCCTCCACCTCATCCTTGATGTTTAGTAACCTCCATGACACTCAGCCTTGTCCTCAACCCTTCATCTTCCACCAAATTCGAATGATTGCCTCTAACTCCCAAATTCGACCTCTTGGTGGCTATTTTTAGCCCTTTAATGTCATATTTTTCATATGTCATCAATCAGGTCTGCAATCAGGTCTGACTTGTCATAGAATATTCCATCATTGTTGTCATAAAGCACAGGGAATATAGCTCCACATGGCCCCTAGTTTCTTCCTAGACTCTTCCTCTTCTATGAGGAGTTACTCCTACTCAACAATTGAATACTTGGTCTCATGATATGTAGTTTTATGTCTCTTCACCTTTGAGTAAAATTCCATTACTCATAATTTTTAATCTGGGATTAATTCATGACATGTGTAAGGAGGAATCTAGCCACCCAAGGCCCCCATGGACCTCGAAATGTCCTTATGAAGCAATGCCAGTTTATTATTTGTATGACCAAAATTAATGTGTAAATGATAAACTAAGGTTATCTTGGGTCCCATATCTCCCTTATTGCAATATTTAATGACTCCTCCCCCAACCTAGGGAACTAGTAGGTGGGTGAAACATTGTCAACTAGTAGACATATTGGAATGGGGACATGACAGTGTGTGTATGTGTGCACATATATATCATATATTTTGTTTATTGTTTGGTTATATTTTTCAGCTTGATTATATTTCAAATTACATAGTTTGTGTTTTTGATAGCTTAGGTTCAAAGTCATTTGTTTTGGTTTTGGGGGAGTTCAAAGATTTCATCTTGGAACAAGAATGAGGACCCTCATTTCTAATGTGTTTGGGGCCACGTTTGGGAAGAACAAAAAAAAAAGTACATTATAAAAGATGAATCTCTCCCTCTCCCTCTCTCTCTCTCTCTCTCTCTCTCTCTCTATATATATATATATATATATATATATATATATATATCATAGATTAATTTGTGGTTATAGTTTGGAGCTTGATTATATTGCAAATTATATAATTTTTTTCTTTGATAGCTTAGTTTCAAATTCATTCATTTTGGTTTTGGGAGAGTTCAAAAATTTCATCTTGGAACAAGAATGAGGACATTTCTAATTTGTTTGGGGGGCATGTTTGGGAAGCACCAACAAAAGTACATGAGAAAAGATGAATCCTCTATCTTTGTTGAGCGATGTATAAGGTTCCATGAACAACATGGGATAGTTGAAAGAATTTTAAGGGGAGTTAATAGGTACACGACATACAATTTTTTTAGGTGAGAAGAGTAATTAAGTTATCAAAATAGGTAAAGTTATGTCTTATATTATTTAGGGTAGGGAAAGTTCAAAGGAAATAATGTTTATCCTCATCCTTCCTTGCATCATGAATTTTGATGTATTTACTTAATCTAATGTGAGTTTGGATTAGTCCATCAATCAATTTCACTATGGGGTCATTAGAATTATGGAAATGGTTTTGACCAACCAAATTAAGATTATGCATTTTTGTAGTATTTCAACTTCATTCTCATTCCATGTTTTATCTTGAAACTTTTTAAAGATATAAATTTTAAAATAATGTTGATATTATTAATTTGATTGTCTTGTTTTATGTTTTTACAGGTAATCCAAACCTCACAACCTCTAACCTAACCTCATTTAACCTTGTGGTGGCTATCGTTGATTGTATTTAAAAAAAAATATGGAACCTATCAATTAATCTACTTGAGAAATTAGTGTGTATATATTCCAATTATCCAACCTTCGATTACATCCAACCCCAATAAAGAGAATGGTGTAATGAGTAAATCTTTAATTTTAAAAGAACACTTGGATTATAATTATAGTAAAAAATATATGAGGTCATGTTCTCATTATATTATTTATACTCAAATATAGTACATCTTGGATTGTAATTATAGTAAAAAATATATTAGGTCATGTTCGCATTATATTATTGAGCCAAGAGGCTCTCTACAGCCCAGTATGGGGGAGATCTTGTAACATTAGGTAACGTTGTAACGTTACGTAACGTTATTTTTATTAATAAAAAATTAATTTTCTAATTATAGGCTAAAATAAATGTCAGCCACAAAAACAATCTAATATGGGGAGATGTTGTAATCTTTCTACCTAACAAAACAATAAAAAAGTAAAAATTTAATTATCCGTAAAAAAAATATGCCGGTGAGGAAAAAAACACAATATGGAG
>LPNX011229929.1:79668-95864 GCA_001517045.1 Pseudotsuga menziesii
GATCCATCTTGGCGCTTAATAGAGCCTAGGATTTGGATCTACTTTGGCTAATCATTTTTTTTTTAATTATAGGACAAAATAAATGTCGCCCAAAAGAACAACCTAATATGGGGGAGATGTTGTAATCTTCCTACCTAACAAAACAATAAAAAAGTAAAAACTCAATTATCCATAAAAAAAAATGTGGGTCACAAAAAAACACAATATGGGGGAAATGTTGTAATGTTCCTATCTAACAAAATAATAAAAAATAAAAAATTGAATTATCCTAAAAAAAATGTTGGCCTTGCACATAAACGATGTGCATGGTTTTAAAACCATGTGCAAGGGCTTCTAAACAACCCATGGTTTTATTGTACATGGTTTAGGGGGGCCTTGCACATGGTTTTAAAACCATGTGCGAGGCCTCCTAAACAACCCATGGTTTTATTATACATGGTTTAGGAGGGCCTTGCAAATGGTTTTAAGACCATGTACAAGGCCTTCTAAACAACCCATGGTTGTAGGAGGGCCTTGCATGTGATTTAAAACCATGTATGGGAAAATGTTGTAATGTTCATTCCTAATAAAATAAAAAATAATAAAAAATATTATATGTGAGTCATGAATAATATTAAATATTAATAATAAAAATACTATATGTGAAACTTAAATAAAAAGATGTGTCTTTTGGTTTGAATCAAATCAATGGATACCTAAGAAGAGATTTGATCCCTCTCAGCTCTTGATAGAGCCTAGGATTTGGATCTACGCTGGTTTATACTCAAATATAGTATTTCTAACGTAAATCAACATAATGGGGTAACGAAGAGAATGAGAGAATGAATGTTACATTTCATTTTAAGAGAATAGTAATGGGATGTGAGGTGATGTACTTTACAAATCATTATATTATTTATATTTATTTTGAAAATTTATTTTGGATAATAATTTTTGTCTCAATTTAAATTATTTTCAATATTATATATAAACGATAAATAATGAAATATGGTATTTATGTCTATTAAAATAAATTTGATTTGTCTTTTTGGGTATGATTAAGTACCTTTGATTAGGGAAGAAAACCAATTATAAGAAGTCAAACACCTTTTCTCACATATACACAATAGATCTACACTGCTTGAAATTTGAATCTTGATTGTTTGCATGGATATACCTTGTCTCAACCATTGATTAACAACTTCACAAATTATATATAATTCAATTATTGTTATTTTAACGTAAATTATTTGTTCATTAATTTAATTTTACTTTTATAACATTTACTAAATCCAAATCAAAATTGGGTGGAAGGTTTGGCATACCATCTGTTATCCACGATTCTAATACTTTACACTTTTATTTGAAAATAATACCATTATTGTTGTGAGTGTTTTGGTCCATTGATGGACTAA
This sequence comes from Pseudotsuga menziesii, assembly GCA_001517045.1. NCBI lineage: Eukaryota > Viridiplantae > Streptophyta > Pinopsida > Pinales > Pinaceae > Pseudotsuga > Pseudotsuga menziesii. Next base: position 81,063 of record LPNX011229929.1, read on the forward strand.
ATAGACCTTACTTAGCTATTTAATGAGACAAGGTGGACAAATAGTGGGTAAAAAACACACATATGCTAGATAATTTATCCTAAGAATTTTGTTGATGTATGCAAAGTTTGACCTTTAAGATTAGGCGTTCACCCTGGTGAGAAGTACCAAGTAGACCCCCCTATATTTTGCTATAGGGAACCCATCAAAATTATGTCTCGACAACCATTACTATTTTAAGTGTTTGAATTACAATGGAATGTTTCTATGAAGTATGCAATTTAATCCCTAATATGTAGAATGCAACTATTCTAACCTATCCTAGCTAGGACCATAAATATATAGAAGAAAATACAAGACATCGATCACAATTATGTTAATTATCCCTATAAACATAAATTTAGTTAAGGAATAAAACAAAACTATAAGTATCAAAAGGTCAATAACAAAATAGATTAAGAATAGTCGATTCATGTGTTTACTATTGACAACTTTGCATTTATCATTCAAAGAACCATAACATGAAAATAAGTAAAAGAAATAGGTTGAATATAAAGTAGTCTATACTAACAACATATACTCATACAACATATTTTGGATTAACAATAAGGAATGGAAATGGTTCATATGCTACAAATATAGAATACAAGTTCTCTTGTAACATGGTCTTGAAGGATTCTCCTCATTAAATTCTCACAAAATTTATTCTACAAAAATTCAATGTGCAAATCCGAGAGCCCCTTTTCCTTTGCTTTGGCCTCATCGTAAACAATTCTAAAACAAAATACTTGATACTCTTGAGATTATTTCTTGGCGGTTATGATTATTTAGGTTTATATTTTTCATATTCACAAAAGAATATTTAAATATTGATTTCAACTATAGTATACCTTGAGCTTTATCATGTAAATAGGAAACTCAGACATCATGTTGGGAATAAATATTCATGAAACACCTAAATATCAATTGCTCTAAGGTGTCCTCATAATTGGAATTATTTTGTCATTTCAATCATGCCTCTTTTCAGTGTGTTAAGGTGTGAATTTATCAAGTTGATGTCCCTAGATGGTGTAGCGATGAATTCTCTGAGAACGTCCTTAGTAATTCTTAGTACCATTCTAATAGCAATTATTTTACTCTATATTTCTTCTTCCAAATCACTTTATATTTCGTCAACACTTCATGGGTGTCCATTACTCCAATGGGAGGGAGATTAGAATGTTAAATTACCATTTAATGACAAATATATGTGTCTATAGTTATCAACTAAGATGGTAATATCCTTCAACAATGCAACATTGGCCATTTGATAGTTATGTGAATCCTCATAGTTTCATTCATTATCTCTCTCCCTCATTCTAAGCAGATTTGATGGTGCGTCTTTTTATTTTTTCTTCCATTTATTTATATTATTCATGCTCATTTGGAGCCATTGAAGAACAATTATATTGTCTTAGATTTGTCTTAGAAAATCCAAGAATTGTGAGGAATGCTCTTAGAACTCTTACATAGTTGTATACATGTCTATTTTAGCTGAGTTTAGTGTATATTGGAGCTCATAAGCATGTGTTTGAAATTGTACAACAATATTGGTTCCTTCTCTGATACAAGACACTTGTCTTTCAAGCTCACCATTTCTTCTTCTATATATGTTCCTTACATCTACCATATTCTAGACATTGAATTTAGGTTCTTGGGTTAAAGCAACTCTGACATAGGTTATGGCAGTTGTAGCATTATGTATCTCATGATCATTGCACGAGGTCCTCACTTAGTGAAACTATGTCATAGCTCCTTGGTTCATGTGATATTATATAATACCCCTAAGTTCACTAGATATTGATAAATACCTACCAAATGTTTTTTGTTGATCCCCCCTCCCAATACATATTTTCAAATTAAAAAAAAAACTATTTTTACTAGATTTTCAATATTTGTAATGGATACCACTTTTTATACCCCTCATTACCAATAAAACCCATATACCCTACTCCCCTACCCCTAATACCTACACAATATTGGCCTTGTCTTTCAAAAATTAAAAACCCCCCTTTTATGAATGGATGATAATATATTGGTTGACAAAGTGAATTCCCTATGCACCATTGGTGTTTTAGAATCACTATTTAATGTGGAACCTCAAGTAGATTGATATTTTTACATGTTTATTTAACTACTCACTTCCCCTTTTCATTGAACAAGAAGGACTCAATTAATTCCACTACTTTTAACTTTGATAATGTAAATCCTCCTAGGAAAATCTCATGTAGTGGAAAATGTTCTCCCGTTATATTTGGAATCAAATTCTCTAGAGGCATATTTGGATTGTAAGTTTCTATGAGATTTGAACATGAATAGATATAGGTACTGTTGTAGCTGCAACCTTTTTCCCAAATTTTAAAATTTGGGACCCTCCTTTTTTTATTTTATCTTTCTTGGGATTGTTTGGTTTCCTGAAATTTGTCTTTCCTCTACTATAAACTTTGATTTTTTGAAGACTACGGAGTTTGTTTATTTTCAGAGCTTAACATTTTCTCTCCTGATGATTTTTTTTTTATCACTATCAGAAGTTTATTGAAGATTGAGTTGGGGCTTTAATTCTCTATGTCGCTGCTATTCTGGAGGTTAAACAAACTAATTTTACCACCGCCCAGCTGAAAGTATTTTGAGCACTTAACATTTTAATTTTTCAATGACTTGGTTTTTCTATCACTGTAGGATGGAAATCGATGAAGGAATCAGGGCATTAGTCCTCTATGCCACCGATGGACAGTTTTTATCCTCGCCGATTCCATGGCCTTTATTATTCAAACCTTTTTTATTTTTCGATGACTGTGTTTTTATTTTCATTATTGGAATATTTTTTGACTAGCGGTCGGAGTTTTAGTCTTCTACGACTCTGCTGTTTCGGAGGCCTTGTCATTTGTCTCCTTAATACTACGGAGTATTTTGTGTCTTGAGTTACTGATACATAGTTGTTAAAGCTCCCGATCGTCGATGGTTTTGTGATTCGCGGAACCCATAGTTAGTTTGTTCTCCGCCATTGCAGCTATCGATCAGACTATCTCGCTGATGATTAGTGTTTTCAAGTCCCGACGCAGTATTGAATAGTGGTTCTGATTTTTGATATGACAACATTTAGTGCTTTATTTCATCGACGTTTTATTTTGTCGCGGGATCCTTGGTCTATGTGTGGCCCACCATTGCGGTTGTCTAGTGCACTATCTGCCCAACGTTTAGTGATTCCGTCCGCCGATAGTGTTTTTCCTATCGATAGGGTTTTCCCACCAATTGGTTTGCTTTTACCCTATTTCATGGGCAATAGAGGTTTTTTATTTTTGATCGATTTGGGGATTTCATGATGAGAACACAGTACAGGGTCTCACATTTGATGATTAGTCTTATTGATAGTGTGGTTCATGGTTTATTGAAAAGTTATATGATCTTGAATGCAGTCCGGATTAATGATGATTTTTTCTATTAGCGTCATTTTTTTAACTACAGATGGACTTAGAGGATTTTCAGACCCAGCTTGCAGGATTTTCTTTACCTTATCATGCTTTCCTTTCATGCATTAATACTGTGTATACTTTATTTTATAGAATGCATATGGAGGAGGTAAATAGACAGATACAGTATTTTGTTATGTTTAGGACAAGGTGATTGCTACTGCAAAGAAGACATATCTAAAAGACAAAGAAGAAGAGAGTTGGCTAAAGAATGGAACAAGACAGAGAAAAAGGAAGAAGCAGAGATGAAGAAAAGAGAAGAAGAAAGTGAGGGTGTAAGATCAACAGGATCTAAAAAGGACCAACGGATTATTGAGTAGAATCGATAGTAGCAGAGGCCCAGGCGTGGGAAAAGTTCATTAATGACCAAGCAAGCCCCTCTTCATGACGTGTTCTATTATTTTTTGTTTTAAATGTAATATATTGTATAAAAAATGAGCACTCACTACAAGACAAAATCTTGGGATTGAAATGTAAGGGAAGCCCAAAGGTTTTGTTTTTTTGTATAAATATAGGAGAGCTTAGATAGAGAAGGGACTTTTTCCAGATAGATCTATGAGGGTATGTTGTAAGAAGAACTATTTCCTTTTGCAATAAAGAATTGCAAGTTTCCTACTGGAGAAAGCCTGGTGGAATGTTTCAAATGCTTTGTTATGGATCAGTTGAATGTGAACTATTTCGTTGTTAGATTATGTCCATTAACTGTGAGATCATTCTAACTCTATGAACCTATGTTCATGTTATGATTCTGTGAAATTTCCACTGTGAGTAATGAAGGTTCTCATAAACAATAAGCTATCTTATTGTTCATATATCTATTAATGTTCATGTGTTCTGAAATAAGTAACAACTATCTGTGATTTTCCTTAATGCATGTGCAGAAATACATTACTCATTGATAACTAATAATTTTGCTCCCTTGGGATAGGTTAGATAGTTAGTTTAGTTTCTTGTTGTGTGTGATTTAGATGCGAGAGAGTTAAGACGAGAGGTAAGAACCTGCACATCACATTGTGATGCTCCTCGTTATCTCTATCAATCTGCATTTTTAGATAGGCACTTGCACATCATAGTTAAAGTCAAAAAAATAAAATATACACTGTGGACTGGGCCATAACCGGTAAAACCTTTTATTTTGTTAGTTGACCTATGGTAGCCAGACCGTAAACCAGACGGATTCCCCATACCAAACAGTAGCGGGCTAGTTGGGAGCGTTTATTGGGGAGAATCCCTAATTGTTGTTACCTATGTTTTTCTAGGCCTCAACAATTTTTGGTGCTAGAAGGAGGGCCACCAGTGCATGGCTGGCCGAGGAAACACATTTTCTCGAAATTACTCCACGAGTGATAGTTTTGAAAGCAGTTTGTTTCCCAATCCAACTTTTGAATAGAAGGGTAAAGAGCATTTATATTATGTTGATATTGAAGTAGTTGATGATTTGAGAAGAATTACTAGGCCATATGCGAAGAAGCTCGGAGGATTACCAATTATTCCTGTCTTACCTAGAAGAGAATATCAGAAAAGGGATCGCCCTAAATTAGAAGACGCGGTGTTGGTAGAAGATTTTGAAGAACTGGTAGAAGCAACCTTACAGGAAGTTGTCCGACCTCTTGATTAATTGGACCCAGATACACCTTAATGTTCACCTATTCATACCCCTGTTCAGTCACCACCTCATTCTCCTCTCAAAATCATGGCTAATGTAAACTCAAATCAACCACCAAACCCACCAAATCCACCACCTACTTGGAGGTCTAGGTCACCATTAAACTTGACACCTCCCTTGCATGATTTGCCTCAAGCTTTTGAGAAAATGTTGCCTAACTTTGACCCAAGTGAAAAAATTCTGGTAGATGATCATTTGCAAAGTTTTTACTTGGCTATAGAAGGACTATGAGCTGGGGAGCATGAAGATGTGGTCTGTAGATTGTTTCCACACACCCTGAAAGGAGTAGCAGCCTCATGGTATTTTGCTCTTCCCACAAATTCAATCACAGACTGGGACACATTTGAGAGAATATTTAGAAGTAAATATGTAGTCCAAAAAACTCATGTAGCTTTAATGAAAGGGTTATGCGCTTTAAAGAAAGAAAGAAAGCAAAAAGTGCATAATTTCACTCAAAGATTTGCTGCTTATCTAAAAAGTTTTTCTATAGCTAATAAACCATCTGATAAAGTTCTGATTGAATACTATACTTCAGCTCTAGGGCCTGACTTGGCCATGTTTTCCAAGATGTCAGTCAAACCTACATTATCAGAAACTTATGAAGAAGCTGAGAGGGTAGAGGTTGAGAAGGAGAGCATAGAAGATTATCCTATGCAGTCGGAAGAAATTTTTTTTGGTAAGAAACCTTTATTACTAACTAAGCCTAAGGATGAGCGGTCACAGGATTTTGAAGGGATGGTGAAGATGATGTAGAATCTATTCAACAGAGTAATAGATTTGGAAAAAGAAAAGGAAGCTTAGAAATTTTATAAGCCTTACTATAAAAGGAGGGAGGACAACAATCAACCTAAACCTCCTCCACACAGCTCTGCATCAATGAATTTAACTGAGGTAGGTATGGATCATTTTTGCACCTTTCATCAGCAACCTCATTCTGAGAATAATTTCCCCCAATGGATAAATTCTATGACATTGGTAATGAATCAGTTATTGGACTCCAAACTAACAGAAACTAAAGAGGAGGAAGAAAAAAATAATCAATCCACAGAAAAACAAGAGGAAGATGCTTTAGTTTTATGGGATTGTGTCTCAATGTTCGATACGTTGGAAGAAGGTTCTCTGAAACGAGAGGAGATATCAGAAACCAATGTGACAACAAGAAGTCAGGTTTTGGTAAAAGAAGACAAGTCAATACTTCTGAAAATTAAGAGACTTCAAGAAAATATGAAGAAAGTAAAGAAGAACACCATAGTTGATAAAATACCTGAATTTACCATTACAAGTCAAGATTCGAATAAAATTAACATGCCTGTTAAGCCTGTTGAAGAGAAAATTGATAATGTAAAAAATAATCTCAAAGAACATGAGATGGGGTATGATATTGTGGAATATATTAAAAAAGCTAAGTCAAATATCTCACTATTTGAAATGTGTAATGTGCCTCAGCAAAAAGAAATTTTGTTAAAAGCACTTGAAGTACCAGAGGAAGAGCTTCCCACTGACAACCAACCTGAAGAAGAAGAAATTGGTGAAGCAAGTGTGGGAGGTAAGTCTAAGTATAAAAACCCACCATTTCTCCTAACTTTTGAGATTTTCAACCATAATGTGCACAACTGTTTAGTAGACTCAGGGGCATCAGTCAATGTTATGCCACTTCTAGTCTGCAAAAAGATAAATGGACAACCTAAACCATCTACCTGGCAGTTTATTCAATTAGACAGGACAACTGTGAAAGCAGTCGGGGAAATGGAAGATGTCCTAATTCGCTTATCTGCAAATGAGAAGGTATGTCAGTACACTGATATTATAGTTGCAGACATTCCAGATGCTTATGGACTTGTTTTGAGTCGATATTGATCAGCAAGGAAAGATGGATATTTTGCATCAGATTGGTCACATCTGTGTTTGCCTCATAAGGGAAGTCCCAATCAGATAAAAGTATTAAGAGAGCCCCAGATGAAGCACAATGTTACTCAATTGGAGGAAAAAAATGAACCAGTGAATTCTGTATTGGGAAATTACTTTATTGAACTAGAACCAGGAAATTACCAAGCTGAAGAAGCCAACAGTACACCAGACACCACGCCCGATCTCCTTCGATTTTCACAGGCTGCTGAGATTGACTGTAAAATAGTATATTTAGTTTCAGATGTAGTTTTTAACTCAATATCAGTAGAATTAGATAATGGTAGGCCTTTTTCAATTTGCAGTCAAGACTAGCCCCTCAACTTACAACTTGCCAGATTTACAGGGGTGGGTAGAGAACTAACCAGTTAGTGGTTTAGTTCTCAAACTTTATTTTTCTTGATTATCTTGTACATAAATAAAGTGATTGCTTGGTTTTGTTTTGATTTGTTTATTTTTGTTTGTTATAGTTAGGGTGTGATTGATTTTAATAAAGAAGAAAACTTTTGGTTGCATGGAGTTCATCAGAATTCTGGATTAACTAAAATCCTTGATTATAAGACTGTGTATTATTGATTTATTTAAAAGAACTTCTTCTGTTTTAGCAGTTTTCCTAAAGGTCTATGAACACATTGAAGTCCTACTTAATCCTTGTAAAATAACTTAGGATCAAAAGGTATGGAATATTATTTCGAGGCTCCATCCATCTCACATTTAAAAAATGTCTTAGGGGGTGATAGCAAAAGATCCATGGAGAGGAAGCAAGGTAAATAGTATATTATATTTAAAAGATCCCATGCCAAGAATTGAAAGCCAAAAGAAAAATAAGAGTCAAAATATCCTAAGAAAGAAATATGTATCAAAACAAAGTACTGAACCATATGAGTACAAGATTGCCAAAGTTCTTCTCTGTTCGTGAGCTAAAAAAATCAATACATCTCTCAGACAAAAGGACACTATGGATAAAGGAGCTTGAATAAAAAATTCAGAAAGAAGGCATGCAGAGGACTTAGAAAGGACAAAAAAGTCCAAAAGCACAAAAGTGCAAAATGGCATGGGAATGAGGAACAAACGAATATTTCTATTTACCATATGTCACAATCCTGTGGTGTCCAAGCTGGGAGCTACTCGAAGACAGAGGTAAAAATGAAACTCATATCCCTAGCTTCAAAAGAGTTATCTAGACTTTGAAATCTTGGTTCCCATTATCCCTAAATTGGACGATCATCAATGATTAAAGTACATACATCTATCATTTGGGAAATCCAGACATCTAGAAGAAATTGGCATGTTAGTATTTATTGTCAAAATAGTTTCTCAAAGAAGAAGTTGTCCAAAGATCTGTGTTCACTAGGTAGTTGCCAATTGTTGCAGCTGCAACCTTTTTCCCAAATTTTAAAATTTGGGACCCTTCGTTTTTTATTTTATCTTGCCTAGGATTGTTTGGTTTCCTGAAATTTGTCATTCCTCTACTATAAACTTTGATTTTTTGAATACTATGGAGTTTGTTTATTTTCAAAGCTTAACATTTGCTCCCCCGATGATTTTGTTTTATCACTATATGAAGTTTATTGAAGATTGAATTGGGGCTTTAGTTCTCTATGCTGCCGCTGTTCCGGAGGTTAAAAGAACTAATTTTACCACCGCCCAACCAAAATTCTTTTGAGCACTTAACGTTTTAATTTTTCAATGACTTGGTTTTTTATCACTGTCGGAGGTAAATCGATGAAGGAATTGGGGCATTAGTCCTCTATGTTGCCGATGGACAATTTTTATCCTCGCCGATTCCTTGGCCTTTATTGTTCAAACCTTTTTGATTTTTCGATGACTGTGTTTTTATTTTCATTATCAGAATATTTTTTGACTAGCGGTCGGAGTTTTAGTCTTCTACGACACCGTCGTTTCGGAGGCATTGTTGTTTGTCTCACCGATACTACGGAGTATTTTGTGTCTTGAGCTACCGATACATAGTTGTTAAAGCTCTCGATCATCGATGGTTTTGTGATTCACGGAACCTACAGTTAGTTTGTTCTCCGCCATTGCGACTGTCGATCAGACTATCTCGCTGATGATTAGTGTTTTCAAGTTTCGACGTAGTATTGAATAGTGGTTCCTATTTTCGATACGGCACACTAGTACAAGTGATCAATTTTGCCACGGAAAAACGTGGCAATATCCACGGAAAAGCATGGATATTGCCACGTCTAAGTGTTTTTTGTTCCGTGGAAACTATTCCGTCGCAATAGAGACAACCCCTAATTTGCGTCGCAAGAGAGACAATGTTCTATATTTCGTTAGATGTCTAAGCCATCGCTATATCCATGCCTGGCCGTCTCTGTATCCACCCCTTGCCGTCGCTATAGCCACGCCTTTCCGTCGCTATAGCCACACTCTGTATAAAGTTTTTAAAAAAATGCAAATCCAAGACGTCGCTATAGCCACGCCTTTTCCTCGCTATAGCCACGCTCCGTATAAGGTTTTTTAAAAATGCAAATCCAAGATGTCGCTATAGCCACGCCTTTCCGTCGCTATAGGCACGCCTTTCCGTCGCTATAGCCATGCTCCGTATAAGGTTTTTTTTTAAATGCAAATCCAAGATGTCGCTATATCCACGCCTTTCTGTCACTATAGGCACGCCTTTCCGTCGCTATAGCCACGCCTTGCCGTCGCTATATCCACAGTTGGTGAAATTTAAAAAAAAAAAAATTGCTTACAGCCAACGCTTAAGCGACGGTATTTGAATTTTTTTTTTTTTAAATTACCTGGATTATCTGCAAAGACATATTTGAAGGTCAAATCTACAGTGAGATGCTATTAGATTTGAAAACATAACAACGATGGAAATCTGAGAAATCTTAAGAACATATGCTAGCTTTAAGCTTATAGAGTCTGTACTTGGAACTCTGACAAAGTTTAGAGGAATTGTGAGCAAAGAAAACACAGGGAACCTGATTCTCTCAACTGTATCTTGAACATGCCCCCTGTACATTAATTTTGGATGCCTCTCAGTTGCAGTAATGATACTGATCAACCGGCTGAAGAAGGCTTGAAAAGAGTTCAAATCTAAAATATTAGGCCTTACCAGCCTCAAAAGATTGAAGAGCTCTTTAAAATTGTTCTGAAAGAGGGTGCCTGACAATAACACCCGTCTCCTCGTATGTATTTGGGAAAGAGCATGGAGTATGTTGGTGTCCTTGTTGCGTGGGAAATGGCCTTCATCTAAAACCAACAGTCCTGGTCCCTCAAGTAGAATTTGTTGGCAAGATTGTGTCATTTGATTTTCTGATTTTTCATAGACTATACTTGAGAATTGTGAATAACTTACAAGGAGAATACTCTTCTTTTATTTCCATTCTCTCAACGTCTGAAGCTGGTTGCATCTCAATGTTTCTGCCTTATTGGTTACATCATATAGGTTAAACATGGATCTCCTCCATTCCCCATTTTTTAAACTCTTTCATCCATGAACCCAAAATGCTTTTGGGTGCTACAATCAGTGGCCTTTCCTCTGGGTACTTAGTAAAAAAACTTTGAATAAAGCTAATCATAAGGAATGTCTTCCCTGTTCCTGGTGCATGTGCCAAAATGCAGCCACCAGGTTCTTCAGCTATAAGGTTCTTTTGCAAAAAGTTAAATCCATCAACCTGGTGTGATTTCATGTGTTTTTTCAGACGGGGATGCAAAACAAGTTTCAATACAGGGGTACTATGCTCTGAGCTTTTGTAATTAAATGACTCAGCATTGTTGATCCCTAAAATAGTCCCCATGTCCCGATTAGGGGCATGCCTGGAATGTTTTGCTGCTTTCCTAGCCTGTACAAATGCAAACAAAATGTTTTAGACTATGTTTTACACAATTTATTCAATCAAATATGCATTTGCAAATGAGTATGCAATCGTGCATCAATATTTACATTAGTCCCAGACATGTATATGAAGTAGACTCTAGAATTATATATATAAAGACTCTAGATTATAACGGTAGATGAAGGAAACAACATAAAAAATGAAAATTATTAAAATGAAACACTAAAACTAAAGCAAAATACACCACACTATACTAATAATCACATATGAGTTGACAGAGAGCAAATGTACACCATAATTACCGTGCACTGCAATTAATAATGAGGTATCAACTTCCAGCTATAGAATATGCAGTAATACTTCCTGCAAAAAAAAGAAGGATCAAGTTCATAATACCAACCAGTAAAAAAATGGGGCAGAAATGCAGAAGTTAATGTATTTCCTGCTGGTACTTGAATGCATATTATATGAAAAAAATTTAATCTTGCAATAATTGGGTTTATTGTACACCCAATGCCCGTAGTCAGAAGAAATGTTCAATCCTACCTTGTGTTAATACCAATGTTGCATTTACAGACCTTGCAGAAATGGCACGAACACGCTCACTGAGAAACATTGCTTGGTCAACTGGCACAACACCCAGAACAAATCTTTTAAACCCTAGATGGCAGTCCTAGGCATACCTAAGCCTTCAAAATACAACCTGCGCCATTATATCAACATTCTTCAGCATTATTTAGTGAAACCTAGGCATGACTGAGAAGTTCTGCAATAAAATTGTTCTTAAATACTCAACGACGGTAGCCTCTGTGAGATAAACAATGGAGTAGCAGTTTGCATCAAAACAACAGTATAATGAATCTAAAATAATCAATAAACATCAAGTTTGTTTAACCTTGGTTTGTACACTTATTATCCGTAAAACAACCTTCAAATGGGCATTTTGAGGCATATTTTCACACAACGGCCCTAAAAGTGGTAAAACACAGTCACCTACAACAAATATGGGCACTTCTTTGGGATACTTTCATGAGGAACAACCATGGATCTTAAAAAATATGGACTGTCATGAGCATAATCAGTCACCTATAGCAGTCCTGGGCACACCTACATGGATAATGGGCACTTTTCAACCCCAAAATAGTCTCATACAACTATGAAGAAGCAAAAAGCCAAAAAAATTGAGCATGTAACAGCCTCTAATAATCAATCTTGTGTGTGAATAGCAGTAGGAGAAGTGTGTGAACTTGTTATGAGGTGTGCCTTATCCATCGAACTTGAAGAACACCTAGTAAATCAAGTTCTGAAGGTAGAGGATGGAAGGTTTGATTATATTGATGATGCTCTTGTTCTTGTAGCTCACATTCTTATTATAAGGACATCCACAGGGTCTAGTTTGGGAGATGACTCCTTAAGACTCAAAATATGCAAAGGCTATGCATTTGATTTGACCACCATAGTAGTATCTTCTATAGCATCATGCATTTGATTTGACCACTTTCAAGCCAATCTCACAAGGAGCTGTGTTCCTCCCAGAGGATCTTAAAGAAATCTACTGAAAAGTTGAATCTATTACCTAGAAGAATAGTCAAAGGTAACTGTCCTATAGAACTTTAAGCATAAGAGGTATGATTTGTGCCTTTGTCTGATGCTGTTCATTTTCAACTAGAGTGTAGCAAATTGAAGTATATAACAAAATTTGTTTGTGATTTCTCTGTCCCTAAACTAATTTAGATTGTACAGAAGTAGCTTTACTGATAAGTAGAGTGATGAGCATTTAGTCCTTCAAAGTTAGGTAAGTTAGAAAGATCCTACTCATCTGAAAGATCAATAGTATTTGTCTTTATTATCACAATGAAGTGGGATTAGGAAAGTAAAATGTTATTCAGTCTCAAATTAAATGAAAATTAAAAATGACAATCGAAGGTAAATTTTGCATTGCAACATAAGTGCCACTATTCTGAGTATGTTGCATATCAATTGCAATTTCAAACATCAGTTTCAAAGGCATTTTTATCATGAAATTTTTTTCTCCTTCCGAACAAGTACAAAATGCACCTTATCCATCTATGCTTTCAATCATAATACTGACAGGTTAATAGATGGACAATGACAAATGAATTTGAATGGCTGAGAGACATATGGCATGTTCAAAGTTAGAACTTAGAAATTAGCAAGCAATAAAAATAACAGAAATTTTATATACCTCTAGACTTCTCCTAAAGCTTCCCTTGCGTGTCCACGCTGCTTCCATGCTTCTCCAGTTGAGGGATTTGACTGTATTTCCTTCCAAAAATAAGGCCAAAAGTTGGTGAATATGATTCCCATAAAAAGGATCAGTGAGCATGTATGCACCCTAACAACATCTAAATACAGGAAGACACATGAGGTTTGTCCACCTTTGAAAAATATGTAATTTCTATTTCAAGTCTTCTCTGGAATGCATATGCAGTTCCTCTTCCAATGAGTGCCTCATGAGAAATTGGATTATCCCTAAGTATCTATATGTCACATAAATAGATACATGACATCCACAAATAAAAAAATTAAGTTAAAACCGGAGCGTCTCCTAATATTGGAAACCAAACATAAGAAAATGACTTGCCTGGTTAAAGATAGTGATGGCCTGATCGTAATTACCATCATTAACCTGCAGATATCAGCATTGATTTTTTTCACTAAAACCACAAAATGTGACAGAATTTCTCTAGTACTCTAAAATGCTAAAACAGGTTCTGAAATTTAGAGAAAACATGTATAGCAAAGATATAACTCGGGGTGTAAAATCCTACAACAAAATGAAAGCTTGAAAAACATGCTTAAAAGTACATTAACATACTATATTGTTACAGTGGAATGGTTGGAATGAAGCATGGTGTCATATAGGAACAACTCTCCCTATATTTCAGTGGTAAGAGAACTGTCAAAAGTTTCAACATATAATAATGAGACAACTAATCTGGCAAGAGAGAAGCCTCAACACCATCTATTACGTTATTGTACCCATAGATGGAGTTGAGCACTCCCTATGTTCGTCCAAATTTTTATCTAGTGCTAAAATCAGAAAAAGTCATCAAAGGGGGGCACACCCTGGGGATTACAGTTGAAACTTTATACTCTCAGGAAAAATTTGATGACCAATGGTTAAGATATAGACCATAGTTCCTATAAACATGGGTCTTCCCATGAAATACTCTCTTTATCCTCATGCTTAAAGAGAAAGGAATAAAATCCTTCCCCACAGTAAACATTGTTTACATCTCTGAATGTGAGGCATCCAATGGAGCTTGATCCAAGCTTCTATTGTCTTTGGACCCAACCAAGTGCCATTAAACATTCAAATCAAGTTTTGTTCCAAAAATTGCAGGACTTTACTTAGCTATGAGTGCCTATCTTGTCATCTTTTCCATCTCCTTCAGCTGTGAGGCCCTTAAAGTACATTACATTTCAAGAGAAAGCATGTGGGAGGTTTGTTAATTGTGTTTCTTCCTTACCCTCTGCTGCTCATGTAAATTGTCTCTAAGGTTTGTTAATTGTCATGTTGATTATCCTCCTTAAAATTCAATTTAGTATTAGATCATTTTAGCATAATTTTGACTAGTTAAGACACAGTTCAAGAAATGTGATGTAATTTATGCTAATAAACACATCAATCAATTACCTTTCACAAGTTTTTTATGGACAAACATTTTCAAATTTCTAGCACAGACTCCATACAATGGATAGGGTACTGCACAAAATCCCACTGAATACATCCTCTATATCAACATAAGCTTGCACTCTAAATTGGATTAAATAAAACATACAATGTTGTGATCATGGAACCATTCAACTAGGGATGGGAGGTTTGCTTATACTGATGATGCTCTTGTTCTTGTAGCTCGCATTCTTATTATAAGGACATCCACAAGGTCCAGTTTGGGAGATGACTCCTTAA
>LPNX011229929.1:126862-222030 GCA_001517045.1 Pseudotsuga menziesii
TCATAATTCTTTCTGAATAATATTCCATCAATGATCTTATATGAAGTTGATTTAAGGCACAATTATCTTCATTGTTTGGAATTCCAATGTTTTGGCAACAATCCTTCTTGAAGGTAATGAACAAGGTCTTGGTACCAGGAATCTGGAGCTATGAAAAGAGGGCATACATCCATCATATGTAACTCAGCCTCACTATCCCAATTGTTTTATTCATTGTCTTTACCTTCAGCAATTAGTTTGCACAATACCTACCCCTTTACTATAGATGCTGGTTTGAATTCGAGATCATATTCTTGTAAATTTGTTACCCAGCTGCCTCTTCTTTCTCCTAGTTCCTTTTGTACAAAAAGAGACCTTACAGCTGGGTGTGAAACTACTACCTTAGTCCAGTTCTTAAGTATGTATGGCCTGAATTGTTTTACCACTTTGAAGACTACATAAGCTTGTTTATCCACAGGTAGGTAATCCAATTCGGCCCCCTGCAGACCAGTGCTCATAAATGATATGGGGTACTCATCTCCCCCATCTTCCTTCTGAGTAAGCCCCGCTACCAATGAATCATTAGACACGAAAGTGTACGAAATAAAATATTTTTCAAAATTTGGGCTTTTAAGAGATGGTGCATGTGCAATAGATGTTTTTATCTTACTGAATGCATTCTTTTACACATCAGTCCATTTGAATTGTACACTTTGTTTCACCATTTGCTGCAAAGGTTTAACAATTTGAGCAAAATCTGGTACAAACCTTCGCACGAAATTATTGTCTCCATGAATGATTGCCTACCTATTTTGTTATGGGGTAAAGGGATCTGTTCGATGGCCTTAATCCTTTTTGGGTCTATGGAAATCCCTTTTTTAGAAACAACGTGAACCAATAGCTTTCCTTCTATAACCACAAACACACATTTCTTGGGATTCATTGAGATACCATATTTTTTACAACGCTCGAAAAAAAAAATTAGATGGAATGCGTGTTCTTCTCTCTTTTTCGAAAATATCATGATATCATCGAGATATACCACAACACTACAGCCAATCAGACCACGGAAAGCTATATCCATGGCCCTATGGAAAGTATCTCCAACATTTATGACTCCAAAAGGCATTCTTCTATAAGCAAAAATTCTCCACCATGTTCTGAATGTAGTTTTAAGTCTGTATTCTTCAGCTACTAATACTTGATTATAGCCATAGAATCCATCTAATAATGAAAATAACTCAAAACCTGAAACCATCTGCAATATCTATTCCATGGGTGAGACTGGGTAGTTGTCTTTATCCGAAGCACGATTTAGGTTTCTGAAATCCACACATAGCCTGATTTCTCCATATTTCTTCCTTACTGGCACCAAATTCGAAACCCATTCCGAGTGTCTGAATTTAAATATAATTTTGGCATCCAATAATTTTTTCACTTCACTCTGAATTAAAGGCTCTAGTTTTGGATGCATTTTTCTCAAAGGTTGTTGATAAGGCTTGACTCCAGATCTAATAGAGATGACATGTTGTATAATCTTCATGTCATATGTCTTAAGCTCTTCATATGTCCAGGAAAACACATCTTTGTACTATTTGAACAAACTAATGAACTTATTTATTTCACTGGGAGAGCAACACTTTCCCAAATTTACATATTTGGGTTCAACTTCAGTTCCTAAATTTATCAGCTCAAATTTTAAAGACGAGCTATGAGTCTTGACATTTGTTGGTGTTCTGAACTTGTTGTCTAAATCAAACATCTGCTCTAAGGTCCTAACCCCTTTAGGAAAAAAGTTGTTGAATTTTAACTCAGTTTGGTGTTCTTCATCATCGATAAATTCCCCTTTGAAAGTCTCATCATTCGTCAAACATTCCAATATTTGTTGATCATCATCAAAAACCCATAAATTGGTGACCATGTCTAGAACCGAAGTCCTAAAAAGTAATTCAATAGAACATCTATTATTAGAAGGTACAAGCCTTGCAGCTGAGGTAGCTAACAAGTCAGTTGTTGCATTCTTTAGTTTGGGAATGGATACAATATTAAATGCATAATTTTTTTTATGCAAATCCCACACTTCATTCTGGTAAGCTTTTAAATGAGGTGAAATGCAATGTATCTGATTTCGAATTTGCTTTACAATCATTTCAGAATCCCCATACACTTTCAGATTTTCTACTTTTAATTCAATTGCTTTTCTTAGTCCCTGAACTAATGCTTCATACTCGGCTATATTATTGGTACATTCAAAATCTAATCTACATGAAAGAAAATGTTTAATTTTATTTGGATCAATCAGGACATAGCCAGCTCCTAATGCTTCCAATGTTTTAGATCCATCAAAAAAAAGTGTCCAAAAACTATCTACTTCTATTGTACTTGAATCAAAAACTACATCTGAAACTAAGTCTACTATTTTACAATCAATCTCATCAGCCCGTGAAAATCGAAGGATATCGGGTTGGGTGTCTGGTGTACCAATGGCTTCTTTTGCTTCGTAGTTTCCTAGTTCTAGTTCAATGAAGTAATTTCCCAATACAGAATTCATTGGTTCATTCTTACCCTCCAACTGAGTAACATTGTGCTTCATGTGGGGCTCTCTTAATACTTTTATTTGATTTGGACTTCCCTTATAAGGCAACCATAGATGTGACCAATCTGATGCAAAATATCCATTTAGCTTTGCTGACCAATCCCAACTAAAAACAAGTCCATAATCCTCAGGTATGTCTACTACTACAATATCGATGAACTGACATACCTTTTCATTTGAAGATAATCAAATCAGAACATCCTCCATCTCCCCAATTACCTTCATAGTTGTTCTGTCTAACTGAATAACCTGCCAGGTAGATGGTTTAGGTTTTCCATTTATCTTCTTGCAGACTCAAAGTGGCATAACATTAACTGATGCCCCTGAGTCTACTAAAGAGTTGTGCACGTTATGGTTGAAAATTTCAAAAGTTAGGAGAAATGGTGGGGTTTTGTATTTAGACTTACCTCCCACAATTGCTTCACCAATTTCTTCTTCTTCATGTTGGTTGTCAGTGGGAATCTTTTCCTCTGGTACTTCAAGTTCTTTTAACAATTTTTCTTTCTGCTGAGGCACATTACACATTTCAAATAGTGAGATATTTGCCTTATCCCTTTTAATATCTTCCACAATATTATACTCCATCTTATGTTCTTCGAGATTCTTTTTTACATTATCAATCTTCTCTTCAACATGCTTAACAGGCATGCTGATTTTCTTTGGATTTTGAATCGTAATGGTGAATTCAGGTATTTTATTAGCTGTGGTGCTCTTCTGAGTTTTCTGTACATTCTCTTGAAGTCTCTTAATTTTCGGGAGTACTGACCTATATTATTTTATCAAACCCTGACTTCTTGTCATCACGTTTGTTTATGATATATCCTCCCGTTTCAGAGAACCTTCTTCTTCGATATCAAACATCGAGACATAGTCCCATAAAACCAAAGAATCCTCTTCTTGTTTTTATGTGGGTTGCTTATTTTTTTCTTCCTCATCAGCTTCTGTTAGTTTGGAATCCAATAGCTGATTCATTACTAATGTCATCGAATTTATCCATTGGGGACATTTTTTTCCAGAATGAGGCTGCTGATGAAATGTGCAAAAATTATCCATACCTACCTCAATTAAATTCATTGATGCAGGACTGTGTGGAGGAGGTTTAGATTGATTTTTGTCTTCTCTCCTTTTATAGTAATGCTTATAAGATTTTTGAGCTTCCTTTTCTTTTTCTAAATTGATCACTCTATTAGATAGCTTCTACATCATATTTACCATCCCTTCAAAATCATGTGATTGCTCATCCCTAGGCTTAGTCAGTAATAAATCTTTTTTACCAAAAGTTTTTTCTCTCGACTGCTAAGGATAATCTTCTATGCTCTCTTTTTCAGCTTCTACTCTCTCAGCTTCTTCATAAGTTTCTGACAATGTAGGCTTGACTGACATCTTGGAAAACATGGCCAATTCAGGCCCTAGAGCTGAAGTAAAGTATTCAATCAGAACTTTATCAGATGGTTTATAAGCTACAATTTTTTTTTAAAGATAAGCAGCAAACCTTTGAGTGAAACTATGCACTTTTTATTTTCTTTCTTTCTTTAAAGCGCATAACCCTTTCATTAGAGCTACATGAGTTTTCTGGACAACATATTTACTCCTAAATATTCTTTCAAATGTGTCCCAGTCTGTGATTGAATTTGCAGGTAGAGCAAAATACCATGAGGCTGCTGCTCCTTTCAGCGTATGTGGAAACAATCTACAGACTACATCTTCATGTTCTCCATCCCGTAGTCCTTCTATAGCCAAGTAAAAGCTTTGCAAATGATCATCTACCAAAATATTTTCACTTGGGTCAAACTTAGGCAACATTTTCTCAAAATCTTGAGGCAAATCATGCAAAGGAGGTGTTAAGTTTAATGGTGACCTAGCCCTCCAAGCGGGTGGTGGATTTGGTGGGTTGGGTGGCTGATTTGCATTTACATTTTCCATGATTTTAAGTGGAGAGTGAGGTGGTGAATTAATAGTGGTATGAACAGGTGAACAGTAAGGTGTATCTGGGCCCAACTGATTCAGAGGTTGAACAACTTCCTGTAAGGTTGTTTCTACCAGTTCTTCAAAATATTCAACCAACACTACGTCTTCCAATGTAGGGTGGTATTTCTTCCGATATTCTCTTCTGGATAAGATAGGAATAATAATTGGTAATCCTCCAATCTTATTCGCATAATCCCTAGTAAATACTCTCAGATCATCAACTACTTCGTTATCGACAGAACACAGCTGCTCTTTAC
The DNA here is from genome assembly GCA_001517045.1 of Pseudotsuga menziesii. Classification (NCBI taxonomy): domain Eukaryota; kingdom Viridiplantae; phylum Streptophyta; class Pinopsida; order Pinales; family Pinaceae; genus Pseudotsuga; species Pseudotsuga menziesii. The sequence continues at coordinate 131,663 of LPNX011229929.1, forward strand.
CCTTTTTTTTCGGAGTTGGATTGGGAAACAAACTGCTTTCAACACTGTCACTGGTGGAATAATTTTGAGGAAATGGATTTCCTCGGCCAGCCATTCACTGGCTTCCCTCCTTCTAGCGCCAAAAATTGTTGAGGCCTGGAAATTCGCAGGTGACAATAGATAGGGATTCTCCCCAGTAAATGTTCCCAACTAGCCCGTTACTATTTGGGATGGGAAATCCATCTGGTTTATGGTTCGGATATTGTAGGTCAAGCAACCAAATAAAATATTTTACCGGTTATGGCCCAGTCCACTATGTATATTTTAGTTTTTTGAATTTAAGTATGATATGCAAGTGCATATATAAGAATGCAGATTGATAGAGAATACGCGGAGCGGTCACAATGTGATGCACAGGTTCTTACCTCTCGTCTTAACTCTCTCGCATCTAAATCACACACAGCAAGAAACTAAAACTAACTATTTAACCTATCCCTAGGGAGCAAGATTATCATTTATCAATGAGTAATGTATTTATGCGCATGCATTAAGAAAAATCACAGATAGTTGTTCCTTATTTTAGAACACATGAACATTAATAGATATATGAACAACAAGATAGCTTATTGTTTATGAAAAGCCTTCATTACTCACAATGGAAATTTCATAGAATAAACTAGAGAAGATTCATAACAAGAACATAGTTCAAAGAGTTAGAATGATCTCATAGTTAATGGACACAAGTTGAAAACGAAATAGTTCACATTCAACAAATCCATAGCACAACATTTGAAAAATTCCACCAAGCTTTCTCCAATAGGAAACTTGTAATTCTTTATTGCAAAAGGAAATAGTTCTTCTTACAACATACTCTCAAAAATCTATCTGGGAAAAAGTACTTTTACATCTAAACTCTCCTATATTTATACAAAAATCAAAACCTTTGGGCTTCCCCTCGATGACCTTTGGGCTCCCCAACCATTTAAATCCACAATTTTGTCTTTTAGTGAGTGATGTACAATACGTTACATTAATTTAATAGCACTTTATAAAGAGGGACCAGCTTGGTCACCGATGAACTTTTCCCAAGCCTAGGCCTCTGCTACTATTGACCTATTGAGATATTAGACCTTGACTTTCTCCTTCACTTTCTTCATATCTGCTTCTTCATTTCTTTCTCTTCCTTCATTGTTTCCTCCTTTCTTCTGCTTTGTCTTCTAGACATATCTTCTTTGCAGCAGCAATCACCCTGTCATGAAAATAGCATATTTTAGACCATTTAGTTTTTAATAAAGTAACACAAAATATATCAATACGTGCATTCTGTAAAATGAACTCTAAACAATACTAATGGATGAAAAGAAAACATGATAATGCAAAGAAAATCCTGCAAGCTGGGTCTGAAAATCCTCTAAACCTGTTGCCCAACTAAAATCACAATCCTGATAGAACATACTCTTCATCTTAATCCAGGCCGCATCTGACCTAATTCGAAACCCTATGAAGAAAGCATGAACCAAGACAATGCAATCGACACTCCTCAAAACACCAAACCCCAAACTGCGTTCTTCATCTCAGAAAAACCTTGACTCGAGCAGCACCCACAGGAAACTCTGCCATCCCATACTAACAGAGTAAAAACACATAAAAAAGGCAGGAAAAACCCTCTCTACGAGTAAAGCTACTTAGCATTCTGTGAAAACCAAACTCTCATATGTAGACGGAAGCACTATATACTTCGGCAGGATAGTTCACTACGAAGCTGCAATGGTGGGAGACAAAGTGACTACGGCTTCCGTGATTAAATAAAAAATCATCGACGATTAGAAGAACTAAGGACTTCGGATCAGCAAGTTAAATCTTAACGTTGCCGTCGTGTCAAAAACACAAAGGACCAGCCCTCCGATCAATCATCAGCACCGCTCCGATAGCAAAAACAAAAACATCGCAAAGTGAAAAGTTTGATCAATAAAACCAAGTCATCGGCGAAAATCAGAACTAGCCATCGGCACACTCTCTATTTTCCCTCCGAAACGGCAGCTACCTAGAAGACTAATGCTCTAACAGTGATAAAGAAAAAATGCCGATAGTAAAAAGCAAATGAGATAAAAGCGCATCAGTGAAAATAAGAACTGTCCATTGGGACGTTCATTGATTACCTTCCGTAATAGTGGTTGCGTAGAGAACTACTGCCCCGATTCACTGTTCAAATGACTTCTGACAGTGATCATCAAAAAAATAAAAAAAATTAAGTACTTCAAATAAACCGAAAGGATTTTTAGATGGGTGACGAAAATATTACTTCACTCAACCTCCAACACAGTGATAAAAATCACCAAAAATCAGACCTTAAGCTCCAAACAATCAAACAAAACTCTACAGTCAAAAGCATTGGCTAGACAAGAAAAATTAGATCATACAACTTCCGAAACGAAGGAACAATTGACTTTAATACAAATTCAAAAAAATCCAAATTTGGAGCAGAGGAAAACAAAGTTCAGGAATTCAACTAATCTCAGATAAGATAAAATCAAAAGGAGGGTCCAAAATTTTTTAAAATTTGGGAAAAAAGTTGCAGCTGCAACAATTGGACATATAGAAATATATTTATTGATTTAAATCATGTTCAAAATTCTTGGCAGCCACAAGGCTTTTTGCATGATTCTTCTTCTGAGGGCTTCATTGACGAAGTTAGAGAATTATGGGAGCGGTCACATGAATTTGCACATGATTATCTGGTTTTTTTAGTGGGAGATATGATTACAAAGGAAGCATTCCCTACTTACCAGACTGTGCCTATATACCAATAACTTTTGAATATTTTCCACAAGAGACTTAAATTCCTTGATTTTTCCGAATACTTTGTCTTTCCTTTCAAGAAATATATCCAAGTGTTACGAGAGTAATCATAAATAAAGGAGACATAATATACATACCCTCTTAAGGAATTTTCTAACATCGGTCCACACACATATGATCATACAATGTCCAATATCCCTTTTTCTTTGTTGTTACTTCTTGGGAATGGATTCTTGGAGTTATTTCCTTGAGAACATCCTTTACATATACTCCATGATTTATCTGGATCTTGGGTAGACCTGTGACAACCTTTTTCACAATTGGAAATGCTTTGTAGTTTACATAAGAAAGTATTCTATGCCATAATTCACATGGAATCATGGTACTGGTTGTAAGGGTTGAATCTGTGTGCCCTTTCAATTTGTAAATTCCTCCTTCTTCGACACCAATTATATTAGCATCATCTATTGTTTTCCCTTTTGGCCATGTAATAACTTCACCATCTACAAAGGAAACTCTAATCCATTTCTTGTCTAGATAGGAGATAGAAAGAAGATTCTTCTTTAAACTTGGAACATATAATACTTCTTTCATCTTCATGAACTTTCCAGTTTTTAATTTGTAAGTGGATTCTCCCATTCCTTTGATGGGGTACAGGTAATCATATCCAATTTGTACCTTATCTGAATAGTATTTTTGGGTAAGAAAATATAGTGAATCCTTATATCATGTTATATGTTTGGAAGCACCACTATCTACCAGCCAAGTGTTACTTCCATGAGTGATTGAACCTGTGCGAGATGAAATTAGGACATACTTTTCACTAGAGTCTTCATTTTTTGTGGTCCTCTCCTTGTCTGATTCATTTTCTTCAATTGCATGGGCATTGTAATTCCGGTTCTTCTTCTTGAACTGATCTTTCTTAATAGGACAATTTGTCTAGCAATGTGTCCCATCTTATGACATGAGTAGCATTGAAAGGATGAATAATCCCTTCTAGGTTTATTATTCCTTTTGACCTCTGGTGATCTTCCATGAGATGAACCTTGATTCTTCCTTTTGTTTCACCCATTCTTGGTGTGTGTAGATAGATATTGATCTTCATTATCATTTAGCTTCTCTTCTCTATTCACTATCCTTCCTTCTTATTATACACATTCCTCGCATATTTTTATGAACTTGGTTAACTCTCTTCTAGCACATATTCCTCTAATGAAGGAATCCCATTCTCTAGGGATACCATTTAGGGTGGTCATCACCACTTATTCTTCCACCATATCACCAATGGCTTATAATTGTTCTTTGATATGAGATACTCTTGAGAAATATGATTTCATGGTCTCGGTCTTATGTATCTTCACACCCTTGAGTTGATTTCTCATGGTCATTCTTATGTTGATGCTCTTACCTTCAAACACATGGGTTAGTACATCAAACATTTCTTTTGGATTATTCTTTGAAGATACCTGGGGGATCAAATGATCCTTGATGGATTTATCTATGATCCTTTTTACTTTGATCATATCATTTTTGTGTTTGGCCTTTTCCTCTTCTCCCTCTAGTTCCTTGACCTCTTCTTTGATAAATCTATCTAGGTCATGTTCTTTAAGGATGAGCATGAGTATGTACTTCCATGCTCTGAAGGTCTTTGATCCCTCAATATTTTCATCAATCTTGGTGTTGTTTGTCATCTTTAATGAATGATAACTTAAAATGGAAATATAGGGGATAGAAATTACCAATATGAGGATTGATTTTGGAATATGCTTTAGGGTGACTTACGGTTTGACTAAAAAACCCTATTTTTCAATTGGGGTCACTTGTAGAGCTAAATGGAGGAAAAGATGTGCCTCCCTAAGGAGAGATATATTGTATCTTGATTTTCTAGAATCTGAGGATGGAACCTTGAAAATTATGATGCCCTAGTTTCTCTCGACAACAGTGGTAGGTCAAAAAGTAAAAATCCTCAGAATGAAAAAATGCTTCTACAGAAAGATGAGCCCTCCTAGGGAGAGTTTAATGGACCTTATTTTCCAGCTGATATGTGGAGGGAGGTATCCAGAATAGTAAACCCTAGCTTATCAGATTGAAGGATGAGCTGCTACACAATGTCTTCTTTCAGATTAGCTATGATATCATGTTAATATTTTAAGAGTTGTTATGTACTAAAACAAAAGTATCTCTGAAATAATAACAAGAACAACATAAAAAAAATAGAACACAAATATTTATCATGGGTAACCCTCATTGGGAAGAAATCCCAGCAAAACTTCCTCTATATAGACTTCAACCAAATACACTATAAGACTAGACTCCTTCCTCTCCTTTAGATGGATTGTTTATTCTCTCTCTAGAGCAACTTCTTGAGCATTCTTCTTGTCCAAATGAGGGAGGTTCCTCTCCTATTTATATTAATTAGCTAAGAGTCCTAATAACCTAATTGGGACAAATTCTCCTTCCTTCTAGGGCTGACTTGCCTTGGAAGACTCAAAAATAAATTTTAATAATACTTTTGCGGGTACTATTGACCCAACTTACAACTGAGGTTTTACCTCAAGGATTTACATTACCAAACACATTAATGAAATCCCTAATCGGAGGAACAACATATCCGGAAGGCGTAATAACAATACTAGTACAAAATAGAATATCTTCTATAGATACATTTCTTTAACATAAGGTAACATTAGAGACGGGGAAATATGGGTAAATCTAAACGAAAGTAGGATAGAGAACCCTTCTAAACTTATACATATAGTAAAATATTTAAGGGAAGATTTAAAATGAGTTAAGGAAGATAAAGAACATATTTTAAAAGCACAAGAAGAGTTAAATAATGTTTTTTTTAACAGAAACTAAAAAATATTATATTATAAACGGGCTGTGCACAGCCATTCAGTACATAGCAAAAAAGAGAAAGGATAATCCTGCAGAACAGAGGTAGAGTACTGTAGACTAAGCCTGAAAAGAGTCCAAAAAACTACATATAGGGTTCTTCCATGGTGGCTAACAGTACGGGCAGTGTATACCCTTATATATTGCTGACATAATAAAAGACAAAAAAACATGAGTTCATAAAAACCAGATTACAGATGGCCTCTTAAGTGGACTGGTTGCACAACGGACTCTTCTTCCATCGGACGCTCCCCTTCAGCTGTTGCTCCACTGATCCTACTGCCCTGGTTCATGGAGATGAGACGAGAAAGATCCTCCTGAGTCCTATCTACCTTCCCTAGCATCTCGCGCAAGGTACTTTCATTATCGTCGATTCTGGAGTCGTGATTGCTGATTTGAAGAGAAGTGTAGCTCACAGTGTCCTCCATCTTTTTTTTATGACACGGGCTGTCTCCCTGTTATCCATGATTCCTATTGAAATCACCTCATGCAAATGCCTCAGATTTTTCTTGATGTCTTGGATACCTGCATTGTCCCCTGGTTGGGCCATTCTGTCAAAATTAGAGGAAATATCAAGACAATCGAGTCGCCTGGACAGAGTATCAACAACCAAGTTGCTGCTCGAGCCCACAAGCCCTGAACAATTGAGAATGCCACTTAGGACAAGCAGCTCCTGTTGGAGCACCGAACACCCCTGTCTATCGGTGAAGACCAAAGTTCCAACCGCGCCCTCCTGCCACCCAGAACAATTGCAACTAAGAACACAACATGGGCTGCCAACACAGGTGGGATTTACTCCACCAGAGCCACGAGACCACAACTCTAGGGTGAGATTACAGCAGCAATTGGAGAAGTCTGCAAAGGCCAGCCTCTCCTTAACAAATGATCACGTCAGCGGGAGAACCTGCCAGGGAATACCATATAGATGACCGCCTTCAATACCAGACACCACCTCCTGGAGGATTCGAGACCTATCTTGCAAGCCGAACGAAGCCGAGACCAAGAGAGAATGCATGACTTTACAGTGCAGCGGCATAAGGAGAAACCCAACTTCATAGCAAACGTACGGAGGGGGGTAGCAATAATCCCACCGTCTCATCCATTTAATGCTGGGAAAGCTCGAGAATGGGGAAGACCTGACCGTAGACCACGCAGCCAAGAAACGGAGGGAGATAGGACGGGCGTTTAAAAGAGGATAACCGGCAAACGGAGGAGGGCCAGCTGCCAAGAGGAAGGGTATGACGAGGAGGGGGATATGAAAAAAGAGGGGGAGGGCTAATGGAGGGAGGAGAAAATTGAAAAGGGGAGGGAGGAATAAGGAGGAAGGGGTATGAGAAAAGAATGGAGAGGGAGGGGAGAAAGGGGAAGAAGAGTTAAATAATGTTATGTTGACCAAACTACATAGAAATGAAAAAGAGAAAAATAAATAACCCGAACTTAATATGGAAAGAACTACACATTATAAATGTAAGGTAACAAGAATGGAATTCTCTAAACATGAGACTCAATCTTCAAGTGAAGAATCATCTAAACATAATACTAAAAAATATAAGTATTCTAGTGAAAGTAGTGATAGTAACCAAAAGAAAAAGAAAATACAAACCATATGAATAAATTTCTGGTGAATTCAAAAATATCAAACCAACTATGTTTAACAGAGAAATTGAGAAAGGAGAAGAAGCAGAATCTTGGTTATCTAGAATGAAAAAGTATTTCTAGATTTATAACTATTCTGATGAATTAAAAGCAAGAATGACAATCTATAACTTATCAAGAAAAACAAATGTCTGGTGCCAAGACATAAAGAAAGTAAAAGTCATAAAGGAACATTATGTAACATGAAAAACCTTTAAGAAATATTTCAAATGAAAATATCTATCAGAACAATATTATGAAGAAAAAGCTAAAGAATTTTATGCAATAAGATGAGGTGCCATGACCATGACAGAACTTTGCTGTAAATTCTTAAGTTTATTATGTTATGTGCCTTATATAATTGATGAGAAACCAAACATACAGAGTTTCCTTAGATATTTACCTCTTATATTTAAATATATAATTGAATACGATATTCCAAAAACTTTGGAAGAGGCAATGACAAAACAAACTTTTGTTATGATCAAAATAAAAACAGATGGGAAAACATACCTAATTGGAAAAATAAAAGATGTGACAACTTTGAGCCAAAAAAGAAAGGAACTATGTTTTATAAGAACACTGGTAATAACTATCGGGGATACCAAGGGAATAATTATAAAAAAAAATAAATAGAAGAATCCTGCAGCAACAAAAGAAAGGGAAACACCCACTGCCTTGAATAAAAATACAGCACAAAGGGAACCACTAAAATGTGGTGAATGTGGTTAACCACATTACTTTAAGGATTGATCCATAAGAAAGAGAAGTTTTAATAATTTCCATTCAGTCCAAAAATCTACTAAAGTGTGGGATATAGAAAGAAGTATGCCCAAAATTAGTGCATCTTTAGAGAACCGACAAGAAGATAATCAAATATCTATGGTCGAAGTCGAAGGTATGATAAAACGAAAACTAATTTCTATATTGATTGATCGAGGTGCAAGTCTAATTTATGTGTCACCTAGAATTGTAGAACTATATAATTTACAGCAATATAAGTTTGAAAAATCAATTAGTACAACTTGCTTTCTACACAAAGCAAAAGGTCACTTGTTTCGTGAAAAACTGTGAATTTATTATGAATGACTTAAAAACACATGATGATTTAAATATTTTACCTTTAGGGTTTTATGAATGGACTAATTAGAGAAATAGAGAGTTAAAGGTAATACCCTTGTGGTAAGAGGAATTCCCAAGAAGCTTACCATAAGATAAATATATTCCTTACAAATAAAAAGGTCTGTTCATAAGGGATGCAAATGTTTTGTATTTTATGTAATGGAAAACAAAGAGAAAAATAATCAACTTAAAATAGAATATATACCAATTTTAAAAGATTTTAAAGACATATTTCTGGAAGAGATTCCTGAACTATCTCTGAAAAGGGATATAGAATTTACGATTGATTTGGTACTGGGGAAGGTACCAACATCAAAGTCTTCTTATCGGATGAATATAGTAGAGATTACTAAACTAAAATCACAAGTATAGGAACTAATTAATAAAAAATACATTTGACCTAGTGTTTACCCTTGGGAAGCACCAGTTTTATTTGTAAGGAAAAAAATGGCACTTTAAGACTGTGTATAGATTATAGGCAGTTAAACAAAATGACAATTAAAAATTGATATCCTTTGCCTCATATTGACAATCTATTCTATCAATTTCAAGGGTCAACCAACTTCTCAAAAATAGATTAAAGATTCGGATACCATCAGGTACGAATCAAGGACGAAGACATATTTAAAACTGACTTTAGAACCATCAGATATGGTCATCATCAGTTTGTCATAATGCCCTTTGGGTCATTATGTGTTCAGTGAATAGCATATTAAGTAAATACTTAGATAAATATGTAGTCGTGTTTATCAACGACATATTAATCTATTCTAAAAATAAACAAGAGCATGAAGAACACTTAAAAATAATCTTACAATTGTTAAGGGAACAACAATTGTTTGCTAAGTTTAGCGAGTGTGATTTATTTTAAGACATAATTCAGTATCTAGGACACATGGTGTCTGAGGATGGGATATTAGTCGATATCGATAAAATTAAGGCTATCACTGAATGTCATGTTCCAAAGAATGTAACTAATATAAGATCATTCATGGTAATTAATGGCTACTATAGAAAATTCATTGAAGGATTTTCTAAGATAGCATACCCTATAACTTCATTGCAAAAGAAAGGAAAGAAATTTCATTGGAGCGAAAAATGCTCTGAGAGTTTTAATAAATTAAAACACTTGTTAACCACAACCCCTATTTTAAAAATTGTTGATTTTTTAAAATATTTTGTTGTATGCATCGACGCATGTAAAGAAGGTCTAGGAAGAGTATTAATTCAAGAAAACTATGTCATAACCTATGAATCAAGGAAGTAAAACAACATGAGAAGAATTATGCTACTCATGACCTAGAATTAGCTATCATCATATATGCGCTAAAAATGTGTTGACACTATTTCATTAGAAGAAGATTCTTATTAATAACTGATTAAATAAGTCTAAAATACTAGTTTGATCAACATAATTCTAATGCTAGACAAGATAGGTGGTTATCTTTTCTCAGCGAATATGATTTCGAAATAAAACATATAAAAGGAAAATAGAATACAGTTGGATATGCCTTAAGTCGTCATGCAAACTTGTTGTATGGAAGAAGCAACTATGAATAAGATTTAGAAAATAAAATTTTAAATGCAGAAAAAATTGACAAAGAGTATAAAAAACTAAAAGAAACAACCGCAGAAAATGAAATGAATCAAGTAAAAACAGATCTTAGTCTAAATGAAAGAGTGTTATTACTACATAAAGGTAAATTATATACATACCAAATTCAGTATATATTAATTTAATTATTATGGACGAATTACATAAACGACCTTATTCAGGACATCTTAGATATCAGAAAATGATTACCATGACAAGGAAGGATTTCTTTTGGCCTAATATGAAAAAGGAAGTAGCAAAGTATCTAGCACTTTACATGGAATGCCAACAAGTAAAATATGAACACCAACATTGAGTAGGATTATTACATCCATTACCCATTCTAGAATGGAAATGACAAATTATCAACATGGACTTCATAACAGAATTTTGATTGGAAACTTTTGTATTATTTAACTACATGTTGTATTTTGTTTGATAAGAAATTAGAGATATGTGTTGGAGCAGGGCCCCGCAGCTATAGGAAAAGCTGCTATTGGAACAAGAAATTCAAAGGAAATAGTACCTGAAGCGGCCGAGAAGAGAGCTCAACCACTGCATTTAAGGCAGCGGCGACGATAGGAGGGCTCAGCTACCCTCATGAATGGAGAAGGAGCAACGAGCTGAGGTATTAAAGACAAAGGACAGAAGAGGAGTGGTCGAGGAAGAGGTTCCCATACCCACGATCAGCACTGGACATCGTGGAAGGCTGCAGAAAGCTGCATTGTGACCAGTAAGTGGAAGTTCAAAGTACAGATAGGTCGACTGTCACAGTTAGGGTTTTGGGTTACTGTTGGGATAGGCCCATAGTTTTGTATCATGGTGAGACCTTCGGGCCACCTATTTAAGCATGTATTTTTTATTATGAAGGGTTAGCTAGCGAGCCAAAAAGAGATAGATGGTTAGACAGTTAGTTAGTTAGCTAGCTAGACAGTTAGACAGTAAGACATTGAGAAAGAGTCGAGCTCTGGTTCTGAGTTCAGTTTGTAGTTATCTTACTGTAACTAGTAGATGGCTCCATGAGCATGAATGTAACAATCCGTAGGGATTGAGAGAGAGTATATTGTAAGAAGAAACCATAATAGAAAGAGAAGAGATCTAAGAGAGAAGGGCTCCCAGCTGAGTGCATGGAGTTTCCTAGAAGATCTCAAGCTGCATAAGAGGTTGCAGCAGAATTGTGTTACTCTCTCCAGATATAATATAAACACAGTTCCCGTGGACATAGCTTCCTCCCTGGAAGTGAACCACGTAAAATCCGTGTGTTGTACGACTGTTTCATGTGATTGTGCTATACTTATTTGCTATCTGTTATTCGTTACATGAACGTTGCTTATCAGTTAATGAATGTATGTATGCTATCCTTCAATTGCAGTAACATAGAAGGTTAAATGCGAGTTGATTGTGTTAAGTATTTTGTATATGAGTTTATCAGTGCTTGATTCATGACATCTAACAGTTACAGTGTTAAGTGACTTCTGTATATTTAGTTCAGCAAGTTGAGTGTCATTAATGTTAAGTGTACTAGATTGTAGAAGCTTCAGTAAGGTTGTTTAACACCTTGATGAAAGTTAACCGATCTATTATACCAAGAAAGGAAGCCTCTGGACCTTGATATTTGATGAGCCTATTAATTCTTACTGTAGGGAACATCGCGGCGTAGAAAGGCGATATCGCACCATCGTAGGAGCTGCGGTGTGAGAAATCGCAGGTTAAGAGTTGAGCAGAAGAGTAAGTTTGCACATTGTCATAGAAGCTGCGATGCGATAAGAGCCAGTCCCGTAGCAGAGTCATATAGGAAGAGAGAAACATCCAGTGCTGAGAGATTCAACTGGTTAAGTAAAATCAGAGAACCCAGGATGTTGCAGAACCTGGTTGAGAAAACGTGATTCTTCAGCCAACCCATTTAAGATCACTTCGGGTGAGACTTTAGGCCGTTCTATGGTCTGTCACCGAAAGGGCCAGTGAGCTAGGGGTTTTGTTGGTAAAATAAAGTAAACCCAGGTCTGCGCATAGTAAACCAACAAATGGTTATGTTGCCGGGAAAAAAAAAAGAGAAAAAGTTCTAAGTAGGAGGAATCGTAGAGGAAAGTTTATTTTTGCGTAAGTCATAGGATGACTGCAGAGTTTTTGAACGTTGCGGAGTCTCACGCCAAATTTTTTGTTAAGGATGATGCGGTGTGACATCGCAGTGAGGTGATGGTCCCCATGCCATGAAGACAATTTTGAAAAGGGACAGAGGGCTAGTCACTTCACCCTCTGACAAGCAATTAATCTAGATATGACAAGTATACATTGCCCTAGATTTGGAAACAGTATAAGGATTGTCCTAGATTTGGTAAATCTTGGTCGAGACTGGCGCCTGTATATAATTTTCAAGGGAGATTTGATCGGATTTTTAGCACTTAATGAGGATCGGGGCATTGGGTGTTGTCTTGTCCATGCAATAAATTCCGCCAACAGGTCTATCTTAAGCGACCATTGCTTCAGAGATTATCACCTTCATTATAAATACACAGATCATTCAGACAAAAGGGTTAGTTTTATGATTTCTGAGAGTTATAGAGCAATTTGTAGAGTTTTCCCTGTGCAGAGATACTCCAGTTACAGAGTGCTAGTTTCTCTATTTTCGCAGCCATTATCAGTCTAGAGTACTGCACCAGACAGTTTATGTCTAAGAAGGAACCTTTAGAAGATGGTGTGCGATGATTCCAGCGTGGTGGCCTCGAGTCTGCTATGACGCCGCCGCCAAGGGTTGTGAAACTAGCTGCACCACAGGTCAGGAAGACGTCAAGGAAGAAGAGTTAAGCTCAGATAGTAGAAGAGTCCAGCCCAAAGCACGAAGAAGAAGTTCATATGGCAGCAGTATACATTGTGCCGTTATTTGAGGATGCACCAGAGGTAACCATTCCCAAGGGTGCTAATTTTCCTATTCCCCTACCACCGATTGATTATCTTGTACAGAAATATGGAGAACTATTAGGATATTCCCCTGTTCTCAAATTTATAGACTATAACCTTGGAGACAGTAAGACATATCCTCAGTTTCGGCCAGATTAGTATCTGACGGTTCAGAGGAACCCAAGGACCGATGCAGATGAGTTTGTTCCTATGGAGCATGTCCAGATTCTTGAGCAGTCAGGCTTGCTCAATTTGTTGAAAATACCACATTTTGGATGAGGTGCAGAGGTTAATGCCGTGGTGCGTGTGCTGCTTTCCTGTGTACATGGAGGTTACCTTTGGCTGGGTAACAGGGTTGATCTGAATGTCGATTTGATACACCGCATCACTGGGTTGTCCAAGATCGGTAAGGACCCTCAGACACATATATCAGGGAAAAGCAAGGATACTAAGCTACCAGCGCTTCTCGTTAACAAGTACAATCTACAGAGAGGAGGTCGGGCTTATGACCTTACAGCCTTAGCAGATGATACACTCATATTTACAGCCATTCTGCTTGTACGAAGACTATTAACCAAAGTACGCCCGAAAGAAGTCACAGGATCAATAATTCACCTTGCCGTGCAGGTCGCAGAAGGTGAACAATTTAATTGGTGTTTGTTTTTATTAAATATTTTTCTTCAAGATTGTTTGACAGTGCAGGATGAGCCAAACCACCCCTTCCATTTCTCATGGCTGCTTATATTATGTGCATTCGTCGGGTGGAGAGAGCTGCCCCATACCCAGTTCCTACAGCTACGAGGCGGAGAGTGCAGAGGCGCCCGCTATGCAAACTTATGGGAAAGCAATAGTCCAGCCAAGAAAAAGATCAACATGATAGTATTCTATGAATACTATAAGCTATTGTAGCGATTCATCCAGGAGACACCGCAGCTCAACACAGAGGTTGTTGACATGTATCACAATCGGCTTGATTTTATTGCGGATAGGAATACAATCTATTTGAGGCCGAAAGGGTTTAGAACGTATAACTGGGCTATTGGTTAGTTCAGGATGACAACACAAGATGTAGAATATGTCATCAAAGACTTTGATGAAGAGTGGAAGAAGGCATTAGAAGATTCCACAGTAGGAACTGTACCAACAGATACCGCACCATTAGATCCATTAGACAAAGGAAAGGATAAGGTGGGTTCCAAGAGAAAAGATGCAGTAGAAGTGCCACCAGCGGTACAAAGGAGGAAAAATATCAAAGCCTCAAATCCAAATACAGAGACCGCACTAAAAGAGGATGACTATGCTATCATCGCATCGAGATTAAAGGAGGATATGCGGGACTCATTTCAGGTGATGCAGACATCGCATGACAAGCTACAGAGCATGATAGATAAGCAGCTTCTGGAATTGAAAGCACTAACTGAGAAGACTTCCATGATGCAGACTCAGCCAGTCAAGGAAACAGTAGGAGAAATATCAACACCATTGATTTCCCATGAGGAAGTCTTTGCATAGGAATGCATTAATATAGTTCTGATACCGTCAGGGAGCATCCAATTCCCTGCTTCGATGATTGATGTGCAGATACAGGTTAGAAAACCTATCGAGGTTAATCTAGCACAGTTCCCTATTGATCAACTATATGTGATCCACTAGCAGATAGTCACAGAGCTTAGGGATAGAGAGCTTATGACTGATAAATAGAACACGCAGCTGAGACAGCAGATTGCAGAGCTCACCGCAGGATTTCAGACAAAGGCAAAGGAGTTAAGAGTATATGCAGAAAGAGAACATGATCTAAGATAGGTCCTGCAGAACATCACATTGGAGTTACCCCAGTGTAACATAGAATTCACCTTACCTCTAACGCAGAAAGTAAGAAAAATTGCAGATAGAGAAAAGGCTCTGGAAGAGACAGTGTTCAAGATGGAGGAAGACCACAAGGCGCAGATTGCTGAGCTTGAGGCTCAAGCACCAGGAGCTCCTGAGGAAGACAAGGAAGCAAGGGCATAGGCCTTTAGACTCACTTCAACATAGATGAAGTGTCGCATAGATGATGCAGAGTCATTTCTAGCTGATGCGACAAAGACATGGTCGGATCTAGAAGAGCTCCCAGATAGACTGGATTTGCAACAGAGCATCCAGAACATAGAAAATGCAGTAGCAGTAATGAAGGAAGAAGTCAAGATCTTAGGATCTCTTGCGAATATGAATAAGACGACAGAGATGAACCGTTTGCAACATGAAGCGCAATGGTTACGAGAAAAAGAAATACAATTCAATAATATGCTTCAACCGTATCAAGAAAAAATCGCAGAGCTGGTCGATGCGGTTGAGTAGAAGGTAAAGGAGTTCACTAGAAGAAAAAGTGAAATTGATAGCACAAAAGATCCCATGATTACTCAAGTTATGCTGGAAGCAGCACAAGACTATGTCGAAGCTATGGATAAACATGTCGCAGGACTCAGGGAGATATTCGCAAGGACTTCGCAGGAAGCCAAGGAGAAGCTACAGAAAGAGAAACCCGATGTTAGTGGCTCGAGGACGAGCCACAAGTAAGTATTAGGGGACTGTTGGAGCAAGGCCTCGTAGCTATAGGAAAAGCTGCTATCGAAACAAGAAAGTCAAAGGAAATAGTACCTGAAGCGGCCGAGAAGAGAGCTCAACCACTGCATTTAAGGCAGCGACGATGACAGGAGGGCTTAGCTACCCTCATGAATGAAGAAGGAGAAATGAGCCGAGGTATTAAAGACAAAGGACAGAAGGGGAGTGACCGAGGAAGCGGCACCCATACCCACGATCAACACCGGACATTGTGGAAGGCTACAGAAAGCTGCAATGTGACCAGTAAGCGGCAGTTCAAAGTACATATAGGTCGATTATCACAGTTAGGGTTTTGGGTTACTGTTGGGATAGGCCCACAGTTTTGTATCATGGTGAGACCTTCGGGCCACCTATTTAAGCATGTATTTTGTATTATGAAGGGTTAGCTAGCGAGCCAAAAAGAGATAGATGGTTAGACAGTTAGGCAGTAAGACATTGAGAAAGAGTCAAGCTCTGGTTCTGAGTTCAATCTATAGTTATCTTACTGTAACCAGTAGCTGGCTCCCTGCGCATGAATTTAACAATCCGCAAGGATTGAGAGAGAGAGAGAGAGAGAGTATATTGTAAGAAGAAACCATAATAGAAAGAGAAGAGATCTAAGAGAGAAGGGCTCCCAGCTGAGTGCGTGGATTTTCTGAGAAGATCTCAAGCTGCATAAGAGGATGCAGCGAAACTATGTTACTCTCTCCAAATATAATATTAACACAGTTCCCATGGACGTATATTCCTCCCTGGAAGTGAACCACGTAAAATCCGTGTGATGTGCGACTGTTTCATGTGATTGTGCTATACTTATTTGCTATATTTTATTCGTTACATGAACGTTTCTTATCAGTTAATGAATGTATGTATGCTATCCTTCAGTTGCAGTAACATAGAAAGTTAAATGTGAGTTGAATGTGTTAAGTATTCTGTATATGAGTTTATCAGTGCTTGATTCACGACAGCTAACAGTTACAGTGTTAAGTGACTTCTGTATATTTAGTTTCAGCAAGTTGAGTGTCATTAATGTTAAGTGTATCAGACTGTAGAAGCTTCAGTAAGGTTGTTTAACACCTTGATGAAAGTTAACTAAGCTATTATACCCAGAAAGGAAGCCTCTGGACCTTGATAGTTGATGAGCCTATTAAGTCTTACTGTAGGGAACATCACAGGCATAGAAAGGCAATATCGCACCGTCGTAGGAGCTGCGGTGTGAGAAATCGCAGGTTAAGAGTTGAGCAAAAGAGTAAGTTTGTGCATCGTCATAGAAGTTGCGATGCGATAAGAGCTAGTCCCGTAGTAGAGTCATCTAGGAAGAGAGAAACATCCTGTGCTGAGAGATTCAATAGGTTAAG
This sequence comes from Pseudotsuga menziesii, assembly GCA_001517045.1. Lineage (NCBI taxonomy): Eukaryota > Viridiplantae > Streptophyta > Pinopsida > Pinales > Pinaceae > Pseudotsuga > Pseudotsuga menziesii. The sequence continues at coordinate 148,523 of LPNX011229929.1, forward strand.
TAAATTCAAAGAACCCAGGATGCTGCAGAACCTGGTTGAGGAAACATGATTCTTCATCCAACCCATTTAAGATTACTTCGGGTGAGACTTCAGGCCGTTCTGCGGTCTTTCGCCGAAAGGGCCAGTGAGCTAGGGGTTTTGTTGGTACAATAAAGTAATCCCGGGTCTGCGCATAGTAAACCAACAATATGTTTCTTTAATTGAACTCATAATTCTTAGTTGATATCAAATGCACTTATGCTTAGTTGATATGAATGCACTTCTGCCTTGAAGCTTGAACCTTCTTGTATTCTAGTTACTGGTGTAGTCTTTATGTTGAATTTTAATATCTATGTTACATCCTAACCACATTTTTCACCAAATCCAATAGATCACAAGAAGCATACACTATGAAGCACTGGGATCATTCATATTTTATCTCGTTCATTTTTATTTCTAAGCATCACATCCACACACCTTTGTAAGATAATGTTTTGTATCTCAATATATGGTTATGTTCTTGCAAATAGTTTCAAAGGATATCTTGCTCAAGGGAAGTCTTTCTTGATCGAAATTTGTGAATACAATGCATCCATGTGAACATGGAATCTATAAACATCTCTACTTTGTAGGGCAGTTGTATTGGATTTCCAAGCATTACTTAATTTCAATTATGTTTACATTACATATTATTGAAAACATACAAATTATGAATTTCAAAGTGATATGTCTGGGTTAGTATGGGCTTAATATCTACCCCTGTTGTTTGATCACCCCCTAAATGATGGATTTGTTTGTATCTCTGATCTTTTGGTAACATTTTCATTATAAAATCCTTCTAATCCCCTTCCCAAATGAGTAGTCTTAATATGTAATATGAAACGAGGATCATCGATCATCAAAGAAACTTGTAAATATATGTTTAACACCCTTGCTAAGTGAGAAGTCTCAATATGTGTCAAGGATCAAACTATTGGGGATCAACATCCATCAAAGAAATTTCTAAATAAATCTTTATCAATGGCAATTCATCTTAGTAAAATCATGCTTTCGATTATTTGATTTCTAAAAAGTGTTGAGATGGTGGATGAGACATGATTTGGATTTGTTAGGTGAATGTGAGAATATATCAATTTGGATTTTAATTTTTAGTAGGTGAAAAAAAAATATCATATATATACATTCTAATTTATTTTCAGTGATTTTATCTTCTACTTGTTCCTATAGCCTTTACTTGTTCTTATAGCTTTACTATTTCACTTATTTGTATTCAAATAATTGTATTCAACAAAGATCCTATAAAATATACCCTAACTTAATGTTGTTATAGCATCTAAATGTGGTAAGAACATTGGTCTGGTTACTTTTTATGTATATTTTTTGAGTTTTTCTCAAAAAATTATTAACAGTTGGCCCCTTTTGCATCTATATATCTAGTGTTTTTATCAAATACTTACTGAGCATAAAAACATCGAATATTTTCAAAAGCTTATGGAAAATGTATATAGAAATTTTGGTCTTCACTTCCATTGTTTCTAAATGATGCAGTGTGATATGCTACTTTTCTTATTCCCATGTTCCATTAACTTGTTTTAGGGTTTCACTATCTCACTTCATCTACTTACATTGCTAGAAAACACTCAAAACATGGTGACCTCATTAACTTGTTTTAGGGTTTCACTATCTCACTTCATCTACTTACATTGCTAGAAAACACTTGAAACATGGCTACCTCATGGCTTTTATTATAAGAATTCTTAATTTGACTTTCTAATAGAAAAATGTCCATAAATATGAATATTATGCAACTATAATTTTAATCAAATTTAATGCACAAAATAATAAGTAATATTTTATAATCAAATCAATTTAATATTTCAATATATAATAATTGTGATTTGCAACTATAGTTTTAATAAAATTTAATGCATAACAAAATAGTAAATAATATTCAATACATAGTAAGTAATATTTTATAATTAAATCAATTTTATATTTTAATATATAATAATTGTGATTTAACACGTTTTGAGTGAAGACCGAGATGGCATCTAAATATAAAGATAGACCACAAGGCCAAGATATCAATCTATTTTAATAGGTTATGACTCAAATAATTAATGCCAGTTAAATATGAAGATAGACCACAAGACCAAGATATCCATCCATTTTCATTTTATTGGCACATCCCATTTTCATTTTACTTGCATATCCATATCTATCAAAAAAGCCATATATTAGAACTTGAACCATATATTTTAAGAGGCAACCTTGCGTATATGTAACGTACCCCAAATACTTGAATAGATTCTTGGGGTGTGCAGTATACAAATTCTTATTTTTAAAACATTTAATCACACCAATTAACTTAAACTCATTGATTTCTTAACCATAACCATTCTTTTAGGATTAAGACATACCAAATACAATCACTCTAATGCTAACCTGTTAGATTTTTAACATTAAGCTAGCATATCATTAGGATCTTTAACTGAGACAACAAAAAGAACAACAATTAAACACAAGAGATAATGAACACAGTGTTTTTCCTCGGGGAAACCATAAATGGAGAAATCCCTGCATCTTCCTCAGAGATAGAATCAGCACCAAAAGTAAAACCCCAAAACAGTAAGATGATCTCTCGACAGCAGTAACCTCTTTCTTCCTTGCCCCAGTGTCTTTCTCTTCCTTAGCTATGTGCTACAAGTGAGTGTGGATGAGTAAGTGATAAATAGAGAGGCCAAATCTATATTTATACTAATTCTCGACATGACTAAAACCCTACTAGGGTCGACCTCTCTAGGAGAGTCTAATAACCCTAGTGCCCCAGAACTACAGGGAATTTAACCCTTAGAAAATAGGAGGGTTATCCACAATGACTTGACATGAGTTGTTTACATTATAGATCCTCTCGATAGGAACATCGAGGCATGACATGACACAAGTATATCCCGGAATAAACATCAGGTTACAATAGATTAGAAATACAAGTGAATACATTCCGAAGTTACAATTACATCAACACTCCCTCTTAAATAGGAAGGTATTCTCTCGACACAATTTTCATCACTGGTCTTCTTCTCTGGATCATCTCGCCATCTTCATCTTTGGATCCAGATCATTACTCAATCTGGATCATCATCACTGGATCTGGATTATCACTCAATCTGGATCATCACTAGACATCATCACTAGAAATCATCATTGGATCTAGATCATCACTCGATCTGGATCATCACTGGACATCATCACTGGATCTGGATCATCACTCAATCTGGATCATCACTGTTGGATCACCATCACTGGAACATCATGGGTGCTATCTCATGATTCTTCTCATCACAAGAAGTTCTACAGAGCCAACCCCTTTCCATGCTGGTTGTAGGCCTAGCCTCCATGTAGGTCTTCTTCAGGGCTTATATCTGACACCAAGTCAGAATGGCCCGCCCAGCACTTACATCTGCTACTCGTTAGAAAGGCACGCCCAGCACTCACATCTGATCATATAGGAACCAATCCTATAATCACATCAGAAAGGCCTAGCACTCACATTCACCAGCATGATAGGACACAATTACTATCATTTGTGAAAAGGATCAGCACTTACATCTGACCTACTTGTCAGAAAGGCACAACACTCACATCTGACCTACTCATTAGAAAGGAACAACACTCACATCTGACCTACTCGTCAAAAAGGCACAACACTCACATCTGACCTACTCGTCAAAAAGGCACAACACTCACATCTGATCTACTCGTTAGAAAGGCATGCACTCACATCTAATCTTGTAGGAACCAATCCTATAGTCACATCAGAATGGCCCCCAATACCAAACTGAGCTACCTGGTAACTGACTAGGTGCCTCCATTCTCCCAGAGAATGGCAGTATCCCTTACATCTGACCTACTCGTCAGAATAGCCAGCACTCACATCTGACATGGGAGGAACCTAATCCTTTAACCATGACAGAATGGCTCAGCCCTTACATCTGATCAAGTGGGAACACATCCCTCTATCACATCAGAATGGCCATGCACTCATATCTGATCATGTGAGAACACATCTCAGAGTCATATCAGAATGACCCTCAGTCAGAGACTGAGTTTTCCTGGTACCTCACCATGCAGCTCCATTCAAAGAATGGTAATATCCCTTATATCTGATCATGTAGGAACCAATCCTACAGTCATATCAAAATGGATCAGCACTCATATCTGACATGGAAGGAACTAATCCTCTCACCATGACAGAATGGCTCAGCCCTTACTTCTAACCATAAAAGAAACCAATCCTCTTACCATGTCAGAATGGCTCACGGACTTATCACTTCCCTTTGTAGGGAACCTCGATCTGGAGAACACCAAGCTTCTCCCTGAAGTACTCAAACTTCACCCTAGCCAATGGCTTCATCAACACATCAGCTATCTGATTGTCCGTTGCAACATACTGGAGCTTCACTGCTCCCCTCTGCACCATATCCCTGATATAGTGATACTTGATCTCAATATGCTTCGACTTATCATGGAACACCAGGTTCTTTGAAAACTTCACACAACTCTGGTTGTCGCAATATATACAAGTAGCATCTAACTGGAGATCAAATAAATCAGACAGTAGCTTCCACATCCATACTGCCTCACAACTAGTTGAACAAGCTATGACATACTCTGATTCAGCTGTACTCAGTTCCACATAGGATTGCTTCCTGTTAAACCAAGAGATCACACCTGATCCCATACTGAAGCAACACCCTAAAGTTCTCTTCCTATCGATGGCACTGCCTGCCCAATCTAAATCAACATACCCATCCAGGTTAATCTTTTGATTCGACTCATACTTGAGCCCATAATTAACTGTACCCCTCAAGTACCTCAAAATATGCTTTGCAGCAATTAAGTGAGCATTTCTCGGATCTATCAAGAACTGGCTCAAGATGTTCATAGCAAAGCAAATGTCTGGTCTTGTGTTTGTCAAGTACATCAATGACCCAATCCTCTGACGATACATCGTAGCATCAACTGACTCTGATGAAGCATCGCTCAATAGCTTCAGGTTCAATGCCATAGGTGTGGCCATAGCCTTGCATTCCATCATCCCAAACCTCTTTAGGATCTCTACTGCATACTTCCCTTGTCTGAGGGATATTCCATCTGCATTCTGCCACACCTCCAATCCCAGGAAATAATGCATCATACCTAAGTCTTTCATTTCAAACTCGACAGCAAGATTTCTCTTTGTATCAGCAATCAACCCATACATACTTGTTACAAAAAGATCATCTACATATAGTAGGAGCATTACTGGGTTGCCATTTTCAACCTTGTAGTAAAGGTTGGAATTTGCTTTACTCTTAGTAAATCCCAAACTGGATAGAAAGCTGTCAATTCTACTGTACCAAGTCCTGGGTTCCTATTTCAAACAGTACAGGGCTTTCTTCAATTTTCACACATGAGACTCTTTGTCATGTATCTCGAAACTGAGTGGTTTCTCTACATATACTTCCTCTTCTACTACACCATTCAAGAAAGCAATCTTGACATCCATTTGGTGTATCTTCCATTTCATCACTATAGCCAAAGCAAGGACTGATCTGATGGAAGTGTATCTGGCTACAGGTGCAAAATTTTCTTCATAGTCAATTCCTTATTTCTGGGAGAAACCACGAGCAACAAATATTGCTTTATATTTTTCAATGCTATCGTCTGCAATATGCTTGATCTTGTAGATCCATTTGGAAGTTACAAGTAAATTCCCTTCTGGTCTTGGGACAACATCCCAAACATCATTCTTCATGATCGATTGGTACTCTTCGATCATAGCATCCTTCCATTCTTTCCATTCTGTCACTTCTTCATAATTGGAAGGTTCTTTATTGATGAAATCACATAGTAATGCTACATACCTAGAGCAAGATCTAGTCCTCTTTCTTTCTCTATGATTCTCTTCTGGAGCCCCATATCTTTCTGCACCTTGGATAATTTCTTGTACCCAAGCAGGTTTCCTCTTGTGAGGATTCTTCTCTTGAGGTGGATCTATAGGTCTTTGTGGTTCTTCAAATTCTCAATCTTCTTCTTGAGTTTCTTTGTTCATGGTTATATCATGAATTTTGGGTGCTTCTGCTTCTTTAGGTTCTTTAGCAGGTCTCTTTCTAGATTTGTTGTAAGCTCTATCTTCATCAAATGTCACATCCCTACTAATGTCAATCTTCTTGTATCCTGGGAAATATATTGTGTAAGCCTTCAAGCTTTCAGATTATCCCACAAATATACCCTTCTTTCCTTAAGGATCTAATTTTTTTCTCTTCTCTTTTGGAATGTGTATGTACACAAGACAACCGAATATTCTGGGATGGCTAACTTCTAGTTTCTTGCTGGAGAAGACTTCTTCAGGATTCTTGTTCTCGAGTAATCTGTGTGGAGTACGGTTCTGTACATACACCGGTGTTCTGGAAGCTTCTGCCGAAAGATGCATGGGAATATCTTGATCATGAAGCATAGCTCTTGCGACTTCGATGATAGTTCTGTTATTCCGTTCTGCAATCCCATTCTATTGTGGATTATAAGGAGTGGATCCCTGATTCTTTGCATAACTCTTTGAATTCATTTGACATGAATTCTCTGCCATTATCTGATCGAAAGGTCTTGATCTTATTTTCAGTGTGGTTCTCGATCAAGGCTTTGAATTCCTTGAACTTGCTGAATACTTCATCTTTGTTCTTCATGAAGTAGATCCATGTCTTCCTAGAAAAGTCATCAATGAAAGAAACATAGTATACATACCCGCTTAGTGAACTTGATGACATTGGACCGCATACATCGGAGTGGATGATTTCCAATATTCCTTTTGCTTTGATCTCACTACTTGGAAATGTCTTCTTTGTGTTCTTTCCTTTTGCACATCCTTTGCATACCCCATCATGTTTTGCTTAAATTTTTTGAAGACCTTCAACAGCTTTGCTTGCAAGTGGTAGTGCTCTGTAATGCACATGTGCAAGGCTTCTATGCCAAAGTTCATTTGGCTCTACTGTTTCATGGACGAAGGCTTGTTCTGGATGGCCCTTCAATTTGTATAATCCTCCTTCTTGTTCCCCAATCAGTACTGCATCATTGATAGTCTTTCCTTTTGGCCACATGATGACTTGACCATTTATGAATGCAACCCTCATTCCTTTTGCATATAATGAAGATATGGAGAGGAGGTTCTTCTTGAGTCTTGGTACAAACAATACTTCCTCCATTTTCATAGACTTTCTAGAGTCTAGCTTATAGGAGGATTCCCCACTACCTTTTATTGGATACTGGTAGTCATCTCCTAGCTTCACCTTGTGAGGTGATTCATGTTTTGAAAGTTTCACAAAGGATTCCTTGAATCCTGTCATATGTTTGAAAGCCCCACTATCTATAAGAAAATCATTGCTTCCATGAGTAATGTCTCATGTGAGAGTGGAAATCAAAACATATTATTCCTCGCTTGAAGAATCTTCACTTTCATATCTGGTTCTCTTTGATGAAGGTTCATCATCCTCTGCAGCATGAGCATGATGTCTTCTCTTGTTTCCCTTCTTCTTGTGAGAGACATTTTTGTTTCTAAGACATTCTCTAGCATAATGTCCTTTCTCATCACATGTATAACATATGATCTTAGACAAATCTTTTCTAGAGTTATCTTTATGAAAGGACTTACCTCTGGGGTGATGAGAACTTCTTCTGGGTTTCTTGGAGTGAACTATGAGAGCTTGATCTTCACTTCCCATATTTTCTTCTTGAGCTGCTATCTGAGTTTCTTCTTGAGAGCACTCTTCCCATAGTCTATTGAACTTGACTAACTTCTTTCTAGCACAGATTCCTTGAATAAATGAGTCTCGTGATCTATGGAGACCATTCAAGGTGGTCATTACAATCTCTACATTTTCCACTTCTTCGTCTACTGCTTCTAATTGTTCCTTGATCTAAGAAACTCTTGTGAAGTAAGAATGGATTGTTTCTGCATTCTAAATATTCACATTTTTCAGTTGGTTTCTCAAAGTCATCTTTTGGTTTATGTTCTTCCCTTCAAACAATTTGGTTAGGGCATCAAACATAGCTTTAGGTGTCTTGGGGGAGGACACCTATGGTATGAGGTGATCCTTGATAGAATCAACAATGATCCTATTTTCCATAACCAACTTCTTCTTCTGTAAGGCCTTCGCCTAATCTCCCTCTAGAACTGGAACCTCCTCACTAATATAGGAGACCAACTCATTTTCTTCTAGGACCAGGGAGATCCTATACTTCCAAGCTCAGAAGTTATCAACTCCCTCAATATTTTCGTCAAGCTTGGTATGATGAGACATCTTAACTGAGAACCTCAAATGAAAATACAAAATATTTATATCTTACCAAGTCAAGATGTTGGATCTGGATTTGGAGTTGAAATCCTGCAGTGCTAGTTCATGAACAGATTAGGGTTTTTCTTTTCTGGAGTTATGTCCAACCAAATGCTTTGAATTTGATCCCTAACCTTGATTTTAGGGAGGAGATCAATCCAGGCCTGGGCTCACTGAAAAATTCCACTTATGTGAAAAGCCCTAATTTTCGGCAGAAGTGTCGGGTCCAAAACTGAAAAACCTTTGAATTGGATTTTTCTTTGACGGAAAGATGCTCCCCAAGGAGGATATTTATTCGAACCTTCTTTTGCTGAAAATCTGTGGAGAGAGATCCACAAAGTAGGAAGCCCTAGTTCTTACAGCTGCACAGTGTCTTCTTCTTAGGTAAGCTCTGATACCATGTTAGATTTTTAACATTAAGCTAGCATATCATTAGGATCTTTAACTGAGATAACAACAAGCACAAAAATCAAACACAAGAGACAATGAACACAGTGTTTTCCCTCGGGGAAACCATAAATGGAGAAAACCCCGCAGCTTCCTCAGAGATAGAATCAACACCAAAAGTAAAACCCCAAAACAGTAAGATGATCTCCCGACAACAGTAACCTCTTTCTTCCTTGCCCCAGTGTCTTTCTCTTCCTCAGCTATGCACTACCACTAAGTGTGGATGTGTGATAAATAGAGAGGCCAACTCTCTATTTATACTTATTCTTGACATGACTAAAACCCTACTAGGGTCGACCTCTCTAGGAGAGTCTAATAACCCTAGTGCCCCTAAAATGCGGGGACTTTAACTCTTAGACAATAGGAGAGTTACCCACAATGACTTGACATGACTTGTTTACATTATAGATCCTCCCGATAGGAACATCGGGGCATGACATGACACAAGTACATCCCAGAATAAGCATCAGGTTACAATAGATAAGAAATACAAGTGAATACATTCCAAAGTTACAATTACATCAACATAACCCACATAAGAAAATATTATTAAATAATATAATTAGGCACAATCGTTACATTAGTTGCATGATGATCCCTTGAATGAGATAACGCTTACACATTAACCATGTACTTTAACTATGGTTAACACCTTCCATATCAATATACCATATTTTGTACCTGATCACTTGGGCGCAACCGTCAGAGATGAGGTATGAGTCTCCTGAGTGGAGAGAACAATGAGGTTATATTTACTTTAGATGATAAAAGAAACTAGATTAAAAAGTATGCACATATACAACTAATTTAGTCTACAATTGTCTTTCGAGAGTTATCCCAATGCCTTTCACAATTGGAACATATCTTCTGCAGCCACCACTTGAAGTCATGTAACTCAACATACAGATTAGTGTTATAAATAAGATTATAAATCCAATCACGTAAGTTACATAATAATCTTGAAAACAAGATAAAATTAATTCCATAAACAAAGTTAACCATTATAGATACTACTATAATTTGAATGAAGCTTATGCGATTAAAAGCATGCCTACAACTTTCCTCCCAACCATAGGCTTCATTTGACGTATGTTTTTCGTCTAAAGCCACCCTCAGGATAGGTGACGATTCCACTAAGGTTCGAGGTTATAAAACATAAAATATCCAAATTTCAAGTTAAGATAGTGTTATAACCAATGGGATACCTTTCCTATGAGTATGAGACTTAGACTTCTTAGTTGTCATAACATTTGAAATTTTAACCATTAATTGTGACTAAACCATCATCATGTTTTTTCCATAAACAAAAGGGGCATGTCAACATTCCTCTACACCTTAAAAGTATAGTAACTCAAGGAACCCTATTTCTTCATAGTACCAATATTGCTTAATTGAATGGATACAATTAACTACCCAAAATTCTAGAGTGCACTTTCATTAATAAGCAATGTAACTATTTACTATCAATTCCTTTCATGCTTATTATAATGTATGGAACTAATTGCCATTAAAAAGTATAACTAAAAATAAAAAAAATGAGCATGCAGACCCTAGATTATATACATATTTATAATCCAAATATTAATTCCACATTGGAAACTCAGTCGTTTGCAAAGATATGAACACAACATTGAAAACTCCTCCATTTCCAAAAATATTAACGCTTCAGTTCCAATGATAAAATTTAGAATTCCACCGAAGGAACAACTACTCCATTTGCAAAATATTAACATTTAAGCTATAAAGATCAATTGTAAAATGAAAACAAGGATCAGAGATACAAATCCAATCGCAACAGGTTAGGAGATTAGATCCAATATACAGATCTAAAGTGCAAAACACAGACACATACGGGAGTTTAAAACAATTCCTTGATCTAAATGTAAATCGTAGGCTAGCATAACAGTTTATATACAAATACTTTCATCTAGATGTAAATTATAGGAAAGCATAAGAGTTCAGATCCCTACCTAGATCTAAAATGCCAAATGCAGACTCATACCAGAGTTTAGATCAATTCCTTGATCTAAAAGTAAATCACAGGCTAGCATAAGATTTTAGATCCAATACTTTGATCTAGATCTAAATCACAGGATAGCATAAATCCAAATCTTTATAAAATGCAACGTCCAAGTTCAATTCTCATCTTTTCCAAATCGCAGGCATAAACCCAAATCCTTATAAAACACATGAATCCAAGTTCAATTCTGATATTTTCCAAATCACGGGAAATGTTTATTTCCACATCAATACATAGATTAAAATCTATATTTAAGTATACCTTTATGTTCATAATCCACAGGAAAATATTTATCTACCCATCGACCCCGAGATTCAAATCTATATACATAAATTCATAAATCACACCCAACAAATCCTTGTTCCATATTTTATCAAAATCAAGGAAAACAAATCCATGAAGCAATGGATCTAAAACGGAACCAAAAGAATCCAACAATCATATATGCAATGAATCTATGAAAAACGTAGTCAAAGAAACCCAATTAAATCGTGATTCATCCATGGATCTATGGATTTAAAATGCAACTAAAACAATCCAACAATCATATGTGCAATGGATCTATGAAAAATGCAGTCAAAGATACCCAATTAAATCATGATTTAGCCATGGATCTATGTATCTAAAACAAAACCAAACCAATCCAACACTCATATCTGCAATGGATCTATGCAAAACATAGTCAAAGAAACCCAATTAAATCATGATTCGGCCATGGATCTATGGATTTAAAATGCAACCAAAACAATCCAGCAATCGTATATGCAATGGACCTATGAAAAATGCAGTCAAAGAAATCCTCTATTATATCTTAGATCTGAGTTTGAACACCCTTCAAATCATTTATCAAAACAAAATGCAAACAAAACACGTTTTGGTCAAATATAAATACAAATCAGTTTACCTTCAGCACAAGCATAGAGAGATCGTGACTCATACCTTCAATTCATTTAGAGAATTAACGCAGTCAAAACCAGATCCATATCTAATTTTCCCGTTGCCAATGTAGACACAGACTAGGAAGGTCCATGAGACTCATGGCTACGCCCTTGGAAGCTTCGGCAAGAAAACGCCTTTCGAGAAATCTATCCCCCTCTATTGAGAAATCATGGCCTTTATAGGAACACCCCTCTTCTTCTCAACACGACATGCAGAAAAGGTCACACTCCATGTTTTCCTTTCTCCCAGCGCAAGTGGGTTTTAATATAATACATTCTTTATTTTTATATACCACCTTATCAACTGACATAACTCTCCTTTTAATATTCAACGTATGTTTAGAGATATTAACGTATAGTTTCCATATACATATATACTAAATATATGTTTTAGGATTATTAATATTTAGCGCTTATATATATATATAACCATTTCTCGGCCTTAATTTCTTTGAGGGTATAACATTAGAGTAATGTTATAGGGTAAGGGTCTAAATTCTTGACCATTAAAGTTAGCTAAAAAAACCATTTTATCATACTTCGTTCTGAATTTTTTTGACCATTCTACTTATTAATTTAAGCAAAGGGAATTCTTCACCATTTAGTTTGATCATAGTTTATCTAACAATTTTTTTCCCATATCATTATGTCTTTTAGACATATCTAACTATATATATACTAAGTTTAATTCCTATCAATACTTGTCGATTTTACCCACATTATGATGAGTGTATAATTTATCAATAATTAGTGTAACCAACTTCCCTCTAATATGTCATCGAAATCATGATGAAACTAGGATAATTTTGCTAAGTCCCCAAGACTTTATTCATTTTTACTCTCTCTCCCCTAGTGGATTCTTCCCCAATCATCATTTTAGTCGTGCAAAGATTTCAACCTCGTAACCCTATCCATTTCATCCACAATTTGATGAAGTTAGGATTAGTACTTACAATTCCTTTTACTTACACTTCGTGTTTTTTGGTTGCATACTAAGGGGATGTTACATCCTTACCCCCTTAGAATTAACATCATTCTCAGTGTTACATGTTTGTCAAATCTTTGTCTTCATTTCCCCTTTAGGTTCTCATTTCTTGCTTTTGCATTCTTTGTGATGTCTTTTAGCTTTGCTATCCTCTAACATGTTTTTTTCAAGATATCACAAGGTCTACCTAGAATATCATTATATTCATACAAACTTCTAATGTCGACAGAATATTGCATAAGTAAAAACATGCTTTACTCGACCTCTTTAGAGTGTCACTCTTTATGGAAATTCTTCAGGCGACAATCCTCATAGCTCTATTTTCCATACACACCTTAATCCTTTAGATTAACAAGATTGCATCAAGTATTTTTATGTAACCATCCAGAAATATAAAATATACATATGCATGTCTACTAACATCAACATGAGAAACATATGCATAATAAAAAACCAACACTATTAGATTTCATAATTCTCAATCATTAGAGGAAATTTCAATTTAACACAGGCCTTCCAAAAACAATACAAATTCCATGTCATCATGTATTAGCAAATCAAAATTCTTTAAAATTCAAAAAGGGAGCACGTCTTAAACAATTTTTTAATATAAATTTGGGGATAGGTATCATAAAAAAAAATGACTTTTTTGTTCGTATTTTCGACATATCTCCCTGTGTTTTTACTCAAATTTTGATCGATAGAGCTCGTTGGATGCATACTTAAATTACGTATCCAATGAGTACCCACTCGGCATACTTTTGATGGGTCTGACTAGCCCAAAAACAAGAAATACCTGAAAAAAGGTAGCGGGGCCCATCAAAAGTATACAACCTCGGCATACGTGATGATGATGTCATCATCATGTTTTTTCAGGTATTTCTTGTTTTTGGGGTAGTGGTTCCCATCAAAAGTATGCCGAGTGGGTACTTGTTGGATGCATAATTTAATTATGCATCCAACGAGCTCTCTCGATCAAAATTTGAGTAAAAACACACGGAGATATGTCGAAAATACAAACAAAAAAATAGTTTTTTCTTTTCTTCCTCCAAAATTAATAAATATTATTTTATTAATTTTCCTTAGGAGGCCCATTTTGAGTTGAAATTTCCTCTAATGGGTTCCAGTACTCATGTTTATCCTATTTACCGATAGGTGAGTATATTACCTTATAGAAATGAATTTACTTACAGTGCATATACCTTTTACAAGTATTATTCTTTGTAAGTTCCTTTATGGTGTCTCTTGGATGACCTCCATCCAAGTACTCTGGGTACTAATCCAGGCTATCCAACATGAGGATGATACGCTTCCTCAGGTGTATCTCCTACCTATGTTACTCAAGGTGCTTCACCAAGCTCAAATGCTTCCTTTCTTGGACACCATAATACATGGAGATTATTCACTGAGCTGCTACTCTTGTGACAGTCCTCTTATGGTGTAAATGTGTGTGTAAAGAAGTCTAACTAGGAATATTACACCTGGTCATACCCAAAGGATTCATACAGGTTCCTAGCCGACCGAGGGGAAACATGTACCTCCTGTACAAGCATGTACCTCCTGTACATTCCTTTTTTTAGTTTCACGTGTACCAAATGTCTCTCATATCATCTGGTTTCTTGTAGTCATGGAACTTTGGTTCCCATCATGGCTCTCTATATTATTTCCATAACCAAGTCCCTGATGCTTGCACTTCTGCATGAATAGTTAGTCACAATATCAAATTGTATAACAATCAATACTTCATGTAACGATTTCCACTGATGAATGATTTCAATCAACTTTCTATGTTATCTTTTATTCAATAGGCATAGGCAATCGATTTCTTGCCTAATTTATAATTCATAAGAGCACTATAATGATTTGAATCACCCCATTCCTTTCATATTAGGCGATAATATTAGTATTTATATTTGTGCACTTCTAACATGACTTATATTAATTTTATTTGATTTGTATATGCACAATCGTAAAAGGACATACCTCTATAATCGTTACCCAACTTTCCAAATGAGCTTCCTTGGTTAAAACTCAATTAACGACAATGAAAAGTTCTAATGATCTCGGTTTTCATAAAGTCACATAAATATTAATAGTATCCAAAACTATTTGTTAATGCAACATTTTATAACATAGTCATCAGGTGAAAATTTTAGTCGTTGAAGACTTTCTCTTAGTTTTCCATATAATCATATACCCATACCAAGTCAATAAGAATTAAACTCGCCACTTACCCATAATTGGGTTTAACTCTAATAATCAACTCCAAATAAGTTCTTATTTAGTCACTTACTTTTACAACCCATTAATCCGTTACCAATAACATACACCAAAATGGGTCAATATTTTCTTCAGACTAATATATTCAATAGTCATACATTTATTGACCTAACTTTCAATGCTTGTCTATAACATACGGTGAGTTCTTCTAACAATATCATTTACTATGTTTTTAATCAACACTTTTATTTACATCCACACGTGAAAATAGAAGTGTTATTGCTTAGAATTGAAAATTAAGGAGACACTCCTTTCCCAATAGAACATTAAAGATACTTGAAATTGTAACCATGATTCAATGTTTTAATGTCTCTAGTAAATATACATCATTAACACAATGCGTTTCCTACTAATGTATAAACATGCAAAATGCATTTTTCTAAAGACACACAGTTTCCTTTTAATAGGATACGTCAAATTTGCCACTTGTTATCATACGGGTACCTGGAATACAAGAGATAGGTCATATGACTAAAGAAGAATGGTTTTCCTATTTTCTTGATATTTTTACAAATTTTGTCATGGGTATAACGTCTAGATCCTTCTTCTAAGTGTTTTTCCTTGCATTTGTTTAATTAGCATCCAAATTATTGCCTTCGAGTTCCCAAAGGATAAGCATACTGATCAGTAGAACATAACACTGTATTGTAATGAATCTATGCATTATGAATTTATCAATAATCTAAGAGCCTTTATCAATAATACTAACCATTTTTTTTATAAGAATCATGTTATACTCAAAACCCAAAAATGGTACTTATCTCATTTAAGACGACTAACTGATCATTCTAGTCTACGTATAATCCTTGTCCATCCATAGGTTTCTCAAAGAAAGTTTGCACCCATCATTTACTTCCTCTAACACGAAAACTACAATGTTAGTTCATCTTCATCATTGCATCTCCCACTATATTATTTTCAAAAATAACCATACATTCATCATGACAAGGAGAAAGATATATAATAAATAATGATTTCTTTTGTAGTGGAACTTGCTTAAATCTATATTCAAATTGTCATATTTATCTCCACACTAGTGGGAAAACAAGGATTAGATATATACTTAGAGTTCCTCCTTTAGAATATAAATGACTCAAAGTGCCAAAGGGAACGTCTTCCTCGATATTTACCTTATTGCTTTCTTTTATCTATAATCACCGAATTCTTAGTTGATACAACTTGTATCTTTTTATTTATTTTCAGCCCATATAGGTCCAAGTGTTGCAACTTGAGCTCTCATACCATATGTAACATACCCAAAATACCTAAATAGATTCTTGGTGTGCGTAGTATAAAAAATCTTCTTTTTAAAACATTCAATCACACCAATTTACTTAAAATCATCGATTTCTTAACCATAACCATTCCTTTAGGATTAAGGCATACCAAATACAATGACTCTAATTCTAACCCACATAAGAAAATCTTATTGAATAATATAATAAGGCACAACCATTACATTAGTTGCATGACGATCCCTTGAATGAGATAACGATTACACATTAACCTTGTCCTTTAACTATGGTTAACACCCTCCATATCGAGATGTCATATTTTGTATCTCATCATTTGGAACAGTCGGAGATGAGGTATGAGTCTCCCAGGTGGAGCAAACAACGAAGTTAGATTTGGTTTAGATGATAAAAGAAACTAATTTAAAAAGTATGCACATATACCATTGATTTACTCTACACTTGTCTTTTGAGAGTTATCCCAATGCCTTTCACCATTGGAACATAGCTTCTGCAGCCACCACTTGAATTCATGTAACTCAACATACATATCAGTGTTATAAACAGATTATAAATCCAAGAACGTAAGCTACATAATAAGATTGAAAACAAGATAAAATTAATTCCATAAACAAAGTTAACCATTACAAACACTACACTAATATGAATTAATCTTGTGCAACTAAAAGCATGTCTATGACTTTCCTCCCAACCATAGGCTTCATTTGACATATGTTTTTCTGTTTAAAGCAACCCTTGAGATGGACGGCAAACCCACTAAGGTTCGAGGTTATAAAACATAAAGTCTCCAAAGTTCAAGTTAAGATAGTGTTATAACCAATGGGATACCTTTCCTATGAGTATGAGACTTAGACTTCTTAGTTGTCATAACATTTGAAATTTTAACCTTTAATCGTGACTAAACCTTCGTCATGTTTTGTCCATAAACAAAAGGGGCATGTCAACATTCCTCTACACATTTACAATATAGTAACTCAAGAAACCTTATTTCTTTATGGTATCGATATTGCTTAATTGAATGGATACAATTAACTACCCAAAATTCGAGAGTGCACTTTCATTAATAAGCAATGTAACTATTTAATATCAATTCCTTTCATGCTTATTATAATGTATGAAACTAATTTCCATTAAGGAGTATAACTAAAAACAACAAAAATACTCATGCAGACCCTCGATTATATACATATTTATAATCCAAATATTAATGCCACATTGATAACTCAGCCATTTGCAAAGATATGAACTCAACATTTAAAACTCCTCCATTTGCAAATATATCAACGCTTCAGTTCCAATGATAAACTTTATAATGCAGCCAGGGAACAACCACTCCATTTGCAAAATATTAACGTTTCAGTTCTAAAGATCAACTGTAAAACACAGACAAGGATCAGAGATACAAATCCAATCACAGGAAGGTTAGGATATTAGATCCAATATACAAATCTAAAGTGCAAAATTCAAACACATACCGGAGTTTAGAATAGTTCCTTGATCTAAATGTAAATCGTAGGCTAGCATAAGAGTTTAGATCCAAATACTTTGATCAAGATGTAAATCACAGGAGAGCATAAGAGTTCAGATCCCTACCTAGATCCAAAATGCCAAATGCAGACTTGTACAAGAGTTTATATCGATTCCTTGATCTAAAACTAAATTGCAGACTAGTGTAAGAGTTTAGATCTAATACTTTGATATAGATCCAAATCACAGGATAGCATAAATCCAAATATTTATAAAACACAACATCCAAGTTCAATTCTGATATTTTCTAGATTGCAGGCATAAACCCAAACCTTTATAAAACGCATGAATCCAAGTTCAATTCTTATCTTTTCCAAATCACAGGCAATATTTGTTTCCACATCAATACAGAGATTAAAAATGATATTTAAATATACCTTTATGTCCATAAGCCACAGGAAAATATTTATCTACCCATCGACCTTGAGATTCAAATCTATATACATAAATTCATAAATTGCAGTCAACAGACCCCTGTTACATACTTTATCAAAACAAAGGAAAACAAATCCATGAAGCAATGGATCTAAAACACAACCAAAACAATCCAACAATTGCATATGCAATAGATCTATGAAAAACGAAGTCAAAGAAACCCAATTAAATTGTGATTCATCCATGGATCTATGGATCTAAAACGCACGGGATCTTCAATTAGTCAAAACATGTCATAGCACTTTCATTCAGTGGATATTAAAGAATACCCATAATTTCACTATATATTGATAATTACTTACAAAGATATGTTTCTTTATCCCCCCTCCTATTGTCCCCCTGCTCAACAGCCTTTAAAAAAACATATTTCATCAAACAAAATCACATTTTTTTTTGATGAAATGTTCAAATTTTAAAGTGAAAATCTAATGAATTATCAGCTACTGAAAGGGTGGCCTTCCTTGAGCTACTGATTCAGTGAAATTCCATATTTTTAAACAACCTTTGTAAACTATATTAGATTAACGAAATCACTACTATGAAGTTATTATTTTGGGTGGATTTATACTTTAAAAATCAAAGGATGAGTGTTAATGATTCCCATACCTGTTATCGTCATCCTAGTCTTGCATCTTATCCAAAACATTATAAATTGATTTTATTGTTTGATTTTGTTACTATAATTTTTATAAGGTCACGATATTGGAATAGTTGATCTTGGTATGGTTTGGCACATTATTATGGATTTCATTGGTAAGTTGATTAAAGGTTATGAATGGTCGGGTCTGTATAACTCTGATAAATCTTAGAGTGTCCAAGAGCATATGTCTTACATGGCATATCCTAAGTTTACAAACCATCGTTGATATTGACTGTGTATGTCAATTTTTATATGGTTTATATTCCAAAGTCTAGTTTCGACGTGATGGTTTGTATTATGTTGTATTATCTGCCACCTTTGAAGGGTAAGTTGAATCTATGGTAAGGATGATATGCATTATGGTTTATCATCAGAACAATTTATACCGTAGCCTCCATTCTGATCCACCTGTTGCGAAGTCGATATGCTATCATGACACTGGTACTAAACCCTATCCATCACGTTTAAGTCCCAGTACTTGTCCTCCATCGTGGCTGCCTGTAAATGGAACACCTGTTTCTTGTACAGCGAAGGGCCTCATATCATTAATGCCAGTTAAATAATGATAACATGAGTTATCTGGAGTCTTCACCGTCATTGCTCATTAATCGATTACCTCTCTGAGCGATAATGTCTTCGTTTATGCCGAATTTGCAGGGGTGTAGTCTGTGTTTGTTCATGGCTTATTTTTCTTATCACAAGGTCAAGTTTCATTGCTTGTTCTTGCTCAGTCTTTACCCGGAGTGCTCGTTCTCTAATTTGCTGTCTTGTGCCGAGCTGTGGTATTTGTTTTGTGTGCGGTTACGTGCCTTGACACAGTCAGTAATGGCACTAGTAGTGAGGGTCGATCCTTGCGAAATGAAATTGCTAGATTCGAACCCTGACCTGTCCGCAAAGGTTGAGGCTATTGGGTGGATGCCGTTTATAAGTAAATTCTCTAATTCAAACCCCGAAGTCACAAGGGTTTTAGCTCTCTCCCTGGTTGATTTTCAGGAAGAAGTGGGTGATCTCAGTTTTCGGGTGGACGAGCAATTAGTGGCGGTTGCCATTGGTCTGTCACTGACCGGTGAGAGATGGTTTAAATATAAGAGGATGGACATTACTGAGTGGCGGTAGCTCCTAAAGAACCCTGGTCAAGAAGTTTCGTTCCGCAGTGGAGTGGCTCGCAAATATTTCAAAAAGGAGTGGCGCCCTATTTTGGATTTGATCCACAGATACCTGACTTGTGAAGGCCGCTTGTCTTCAGCGTACGTCTATCATCCCAGGCTCAGGTCTGCATTTATAGGTTTCCCACTAAACTTACCCTATTATTTGTTGCAAAGTCTGTTTAAGATGTCTGCTGTCATTAAAATGGGTCCTAAGAATGTTAGTCATAGTCTCTTTCACCATGGCTTAGTCCGCATGTTAATTGATAAGGAGCTTCAGAAGTCAAATCGGTCCTAGGATGAGTTCGTCGAGTCCAATGGCTTTTCCTCTTTTTTCCATTGCCAGTTTGACAACCCTGAGGAATGCAACAAGCATAAAGAGCTGAGTCCAGTTTCAGTCCCTTCTTTACGAAACCCCCTATCTAACCCTGGCCGTATGAATCCTGAACCTTGCCATGATCCTGTGTCTACTCCAGTGAGAAGCGCTAATGCTCCTCTGGTTTCGAAACACGTGAGGAGATTTTCATCTCTGTCACCGATTACGCCACAAAACAATATTGATAAAATTTGCAATCGTGGACGAGACAGACTGAAAGCCAAGTTGGTAGATAGATTCACAAGGAGCATGGAAAAAGGTAATATTGTCAAAACCCCAGTGACTGATAATGTTCAGGTGGAGACTATTGTCATAGATGATGAAGAAACAGATCTCCCACTACCTGTTAATGATAATATCAATCATCCTGAGTTCGTTTCGAACCTTGTTGATGAGCATTCTCCTATGATTGGTAAGGATATTCCTGGGTTTGATAAAGACGTTCGGGAGGATCCTATTATTGATCTCCCATCTAAAGAAAAGTCTGTAGAGACAAGCTCGCCTGTTTTTCGTGAAGTCGGGGATATGATGCACCCATTGTTTGTGAATTGTCTCTTAGACAAAATACGCAGGATGGAGGAAAGGGTAAATGAATTAGTAGCCAATCGCGATTTGATGGAGGCCGATAATCTGAAGTTAAAGGAGAAAGTGGACTTGAGTGACAAGCATCTCTTACGTCTGAAAAATCATAAGAATAAGCTGATTAGAAGGGTTCTGAAATTACAGAGTGAGAATGATAAGAATGAATAAAAGCTACGGGAGCTTAATGCTCAGGTTACGCTCATGCAGTTTAAGGGCCAGTCGCCAAGTCAATCGAGTGGTGTGAACATCCAAGTCTTCAATGCGCCTATAAATTTGTAATGTCTTTGGGTGTATTTGCTATCAGTTTCATATTTTGAAGTTTTGATGGATTGACGATCAGGTTAACTCTGTACAGGTATTGGTTTATTTCATTTTGGTTTATTATATAGTTTTTGTCATTTCGATTTCTATATGTGTGTTAATTTTATTATTTTTATCTGGTTTATTGCAGGCGATATGGTTGCTGTTCTTGCTCAGATTTTGATGACTGTCTGTTTTTAGATCATCCCCCACATGATCAGAACAAATCGACTATCAGGTTTTCCAGGTGTTGTTTCATCGTTGAGATTTTCGATTTTCATGGATCGAATCTTTACCATTTCTTGGCGTTTTTACGTATATGGAAAAATGACATGTCTTACTTGTAATTTTTAAGGGAAATTGGTTAGAGGGTTCGATTTTGGCTATCTCTAGTTTTTAGGACTGTTTATTTTTGAATATTAAATGTATTTAAGGGGAGATAGCATGTGGGAGAAAGGGTCAATAGTTTGGGGAAAATAGACAACAAGACTGCGGTTTGATCTTTTGTAACTCGAGACAGTTTCCTGTCAGCAGATACAATCTTTAAACTGGTGATGATTTATATATATGCTTACAGTTTTATACTTAGCACATGTGTATGCTATCCCTGGTCTTGTTACTGTTTTTCCATATTATGCATGTTTGTCATAATCTCTTTTATGAAATTGTGCAAATATATTATGTTTTGGCTATTGACTTATGCTAATTATCGTTCTGTTAATAATTGTCATGTTGTAAATCGGTTTTTGAGATCGTTACGTATGTGGTTTAAATGTCTATTGCATGATCTTGGTGATTTCTAAATTTATTTCGAAGATTTTCAAGATTATTGATAGTCCTGTTAGCAGATCTGATTTCAGTTTAAATTTCATATTTGCTCCTGATCAGGATAGTACGTAGGTTAGGATAATATGTTTTTTCTTTTCTGTTGATTATATTGTTAAAAAATCTATTTGAAACAGATATTAATATTCATGTCATATCTAGGTTATTCTTTTCATTATTGATTAATGTACAGATGTATATAATGTATCTTTGTTAATAATCAAGCTTGTCAATAGTTATTTAATTTTCTATCTTTATAAACTGATTTAACTTAGTTTATTAATACTGTAATTAATAACATTTATTAATTTGTATAGACATAGATACATATCTGATCAATAATCAGTAGTGTTAGATTTATCTCTTATATTTTTATACAGTTAGACTTTCAGGCTAACAGAGCCTTTAAACCTGTTGGGAACAACCATCCCAAACAGCTTGGAGCCTGCTTTAAGGATCCCGGTGTGGGTTGTCTCCCCCGTTGCGTGCATAGTCATCTACACCCGTCAACAATGGCGCTAGAAGGAGGGTCAGCCTAGGCAAATGGATGATGAAAAAAATCCTGTAAACAAATTTAATCAGCCTATCACCCCTCAAATACAGTCAACTGCACAACCACGCTCTCACCGTTCACCACGAGTGAATGAAACCCCAGTGAGCGACTCTGTTTGGAATCTAATCTCTCAGTTCAAATCTCCCGGTATTCACCTACCTGAAGAAATTGACCAGTACGAGCAAGCCATAAAGAATCTCATAGAATTTTAATAAGGGCTTATTCGAATCTCACTGGGCGCCAACCCACTGAATTACCTCTTCTGCAGATTACCCGTCCTCGCACTCGTCATCCTGAACTTGTTTCGGGAGAACAAGAGAAGTTTTTAGGTGCCATTCCCGATCTTCAAATACAACAATCTCTAATAGGCATGAATCAGCCTTCCTCTTCTTCGGGACCACCTATTTCAGGAGGGTCTGGTCAACCACCATCACCGCCTCATTCTCCTCCTCGTATTCTTCAAACACCACCTTCACCGCCTCCAACACCCAGAAACATGGCAGGTGTAAATCCCCCAAACCCTAATGCTAATATGCCATGGTTAGCTCAGGATGCAGTGGCTGTCCCAGGTGTTCAACATCCTTTACCTAAGCATCCTGAGAAGTTGTTACCCAAGTTCAACCCTGATTCGAAAGAGCCAGCGGAAGATCATGTCAAGAAGTTTATGTTAGTTGTTCGGCTCCTAGATGTTGAACATGAATATGTAGTCTGTCGGCTTTTCCCTTATACATTTGAGGGAAAAGCATTGACATGGTATTTTTCGCTTACAGCTGGTTCTATTACCAGCTGGAACGAATTTGACCTCGCTTTCATGAACAAATTTGGAGATGACAAGACTCCAGCTGCCTTGGTGTTAGAATTGTCTAGAATTCGCATGGAAACCAAGGAAAAGGTCAAAGATTTCAATCAATGATTCCTTAATCTAAGAAATAGGATCCTTGTTGCTTCAAGGCCCGTCGAGGATGTCACCATCGAATTTTACACTTCATCCTTGCCTGTGTCAATGGCCATGTTTGTCAGACAAAAGGCCAAACTTACCTTTGCTGAAAACTTTTAAGAAGCAATTAAGGTTGAGAAAGATATGTCTGCCATAAAAGCAAATCCTGGAGTAGACACGGATGCTACATATTCTTCTCATAAGAACACTGACAGTCCTACCAAGAACACAAACCCTGAGAAAAATGTTCAGAATTCATTAGACTTAGATAGCCTACAAAGAGTTATTAAAAAACTATCTAATGAAATCATTGATTTAAAGAAAGGCTCTTCTAAAAACACTCCTCCTAAAGAACCACCTAGACAACCTTTCAGAAGGCCATTCCCGAATATAGCTCCCAGACAGACTCCACCGTCTGAAGCTAATAGTGTTGATGAAATTAACAGTTTCCTCAAGCTATTAGTTTCAGGTCTAGAAACATCATCTGAAAACGAAACTCAATCTTCAGGACAGAATTCTGAAGGTACATAAGACAAAGATAATGACACAGAAGATAAACCTCCCCAAGTTACCAGCCATTTCTGGGATACATCAGAACTAACTGATGATGAAGATGTAGGTGTTGTCAATGTAAACCAGCATCAATATAACACTAGAAGCAAGAAAGATCAGCCCTTAGGGGAACCTTCTACAACTGCTACAGATAATAGTTCAGCTGCACAAACAAAAACTCAACCTGCAAATAGTAAATCTGCACCCTCTCTTGATTTAGAGTATGATCTGATTGAAGACTTAAAGAAAATCAGGGCCAATATCTCTATCTATGAACTACTTAAGTTACTAGTGATTAGGGATAAAATGATGCAAGGGGTGTCTCCAAGTAAAAGTGGAAAAACTCCTTCAAGTCAAAACAGCTCTGCTAACACTAAAGATAACCCAACAAAATCTTCAGTCAATGCATCATCCATAGGCAAGAAATCTGATTCTTCAACTCCACCTTTTTTACTTACGTTTGAAATATGCAATTGTAAAGTGCACAACTGCATGATAGACTCAGGGGCCTCCAAAAACGTTATGCCATACTCTGTATGTAAAAAAATTAATGCTGTCCCTGTGCCTTGTGATACAAGTATTGTACAGCTTGATCGTTCAAACATGAAAGTAATAGGTAAGTTGAAAGAGGTACTGATAAGGTTAGCTTCGAATCCTCAAGTCCATTTTATTATTGATATAATCGTAGCAGACATCCCAGAAGCATATGGTCTATTTCTCAGTAGAGATTGGTCTGAGAAACTGAAGGGATATTTTGCTACTGATTGGTCACACTTATGGATATCTCATAATGGTCGCCCGAATAAAATCAGAATTGATCAGGAACGCTACATGAAGCATACCATCACCAAATTGGATGATTCGAATGAACCGATATTATTCACCGATACCATAATGGGAAACTATATGGAAGACTCTTTCTTTGGGGATTTCGAAGCTGAAACTTCATCAATAATAGGTGCAGAACAGCAGTCTAAAATTTGCCATTTTTCGCAAGTTACAGATGAAATTCCAGTCCCAAATGCGGCACACTTAGATATGAACAATGGTCTTTGGTCTTTATATTTCGACGGATGTAAGTCAAAAGAAGGGGCTGGTGTAGGTTGCTTGCTGATAGACCCCTATGGGAAAAGATATTTCATTTCCTGCAGGTTAGAATTCGAATGCACCAACAACGTGGCTGAATACGAAGCTCTGATTCAAGGGCTGAAAAAAGCAATTGACCTGGGAGCCAAAGCTTTGGTAGTGTAGGGGACTCTGAGATAATTGTCAGACAGGTACGTAACACTATACACTGCATTGCTGGGCACCTGAGAAATTATCAGGCAGAGGTATGGAATTTACTATTAGCATTTGAAGCATTTAACATAAGTTCCATCCCTCGTTATCTAAATCAGGAAGCTGACCTTTTAGCTAATGTTGCTTCAAGGTTAACTCCATCCGAGGGAATGCTTACTGATTCTTTCTCGATTGAATTGCTTTTCAGACCTTCTATACCTGACAACATAGCAAATTGGAGAGTCTTCGACAACGACGAGCAGTTGATCAATTTTCTGACTTTGAAGGATACTTTTAAGGATGCGATCATTGACGAAATGACTCACGATGAGGATCTATATAATTTTGCAGTAATCCATAAGCCTTGCTCAATTAAGGAATCTCTCAATCAGGTTAGTGCTCTTCCCAGATCAGTAATCAAACTTGAGAAATTCTATGACTTCAAGGATAAATTTAAAGCTGCAAGGAATTGTAAAACTAATAGCTCCATCATGCAATCTGACATTGTAAATATAGGTACTGAACACAACCCTCAATGTGTAAATCTGGGTAGTACATGTACTTCCCAGGAAAAAACAGCCTTGGTTAAACTCTTCAATGAGTTCAAAGACATATTTGCATGGAAGTATGACGACCTGAAAATGTTTGACCCTAATATAATGCAACATGTCATTCCTATGAAACCAGAGGCTAAGCCTTTTCAACAAAAATTGAGGAAAATGCAACCTAGCCTAGAACCAGCTATCAAGAAGGAGTTGAATAAACTCCTTGCCACCAGAATAATTTTCCCGATTCGGCATGCATAGTGGGTGGAAAATCTTGTCCCCGTCAGAAAGAAAAATGGTGATATCAGGTTATGCGTCGATTTCCGAAACCTGAATAAGGTTTCAGATAAGGACAATTATCCTATTCCTACAATGGAGAAAATCTTGCAACAGGTCTCCGGATCTGAAATGTTTTCACTCCTAGATGGTTTTTCAAGGTACAACCAAGTGTTAGTATCCAAGGCTGACTAGTTGAAAACAACTTTTAGGACTCCTTGGGGAACCTATGCATATAGGAAGATGCCATTTGGTCTAATAAATGCTGGAGCAACATTCGAGAGGGCAATGGATATCGCCTTCAGAGGTCTGATCGGTAAGTTTGTTGTTATTTATCTTGATGATATTACTGTCTTTTCCAAAAACAGAACTGATCATTTAACTCATCTCAGGAGAGTTTTTGAGCGTTGCAGGAAGTATGGGATTTCTCTAAATCCTAAGAAATCTATCTTTTCAGTCACAGAAGGTAATTTGCTGGGTTTTTTTGTTTCTAAACAAGGTATCAATATTGACCCAGAACATACCCGGGCTATATCACAGATTTCGATGCCTCACTCAAAGAAGTCTATGCAGTCGTTTCTTGGGAAGATAAATTTTGTTTCTAGATTTATTCCCGGGTTCACGGAAATTGTTAGGCCGCTTCAGAAAATGATCAAGAAAGATGCTGATTTTAAATGGTCTACTGATGAGAAGCAATCTTTTCATGAAATATTAAAAGCTATTGCTGAAGCTCCTACTCTAACTAGCCCATATTTTTCCAAACCTTTCATTTTGTATACGTTTGCTTCTGATTCTTCATATGCTGCTGTTCTGACACAGAAAAACCAGGAAAATAATGAAGCTCCTATCGCTTTTATGAGTTCTGGTTTGAACAGTGCAGAGTTGAACTACCCAAAAGTAGACAAGCAAGCTTTCGCTGGTTTCAAATCTGTCAAACATTTCAGGCCTTACTTGCTGAAGTCCCACACCAAAGTCGTTGTACCATATTCTGCAGTTAGAAATCTCTTGGTACAAAAGGATATTGGTGAAAAACGAGCACATTGGGTTACAGCACTTCAGGAATATGACCTGGAAATAAAACCTTTAAAGATTGTCAGGGGACAAGGACTCTGCAAGCTAGCAGCTGGGTCTGCGAACAGTTCTGAACCTGATATGCACTTCTTTAGCGAACCTTCTTTATTTGAAAGGGAAGTTTTTCAGATCTCTACTCCTCCTGATTCTTGGTATAATGATATCAAGTTCTTTTTATTGCATGGGAATACTCTTGAACATTTAGACCCATGTCATAAAAGAGCTTTGAGATTGATATTGACTGTGTATGTCGATTTTTATATGGTTTATATTCCAAAGTCTAGTTTCGACGTGATGGTTTGTATTATGTTGTATTATCCGCCACCTTTGAAGGGTAAGTCGAATCTATGGTAAGGATGATATGCATTATGGTTTATCGTCAGATCAATTTATGCCGTAGCCTCCATTCTGATCCACCTGTTGCGAAGTCGATACGCTATCATGACACTGGTACTGAACCCTATCCATCACGTTTAAGTCCCAGTACTTGTCCTCCATCGTGGCTGCCTGTAAATGGAACACCTGTTTCTTGTACAGCGAAGGGCCTCATATCATTAATGCCAGTTAAATAATGATAACATGAGTTATCTGGAGTCTTCGTTCATCATTCCTCATTAATCGATTACCTCTCTGAGCGATAATGTCTCCGTTTATGCCGAATTTGCAGGGGTGTAGTCTGTGTTTGTTCATGGCTTATTTTGCTTATCACAAGGTCAAGTTTCATTGCTTGTTCTTGCTCAGTATTTACTTGGAGTGCTCGTTCTCTAATTTGTTGTCTTGTCTTGAGCTGTGGTATTTGTTTTTTGTGCGGTTACGTGCCTTGACACAGTCAGTAATGGCACCAGTAGTGAGGGTCAAGCCTTGTGAAATGAAATTGCTGGATTCGAACCCTGACCTGTCCGCAAAGGTTGAGGCTATTGGGTGGATTCCATTTATAACTAAATTCTCTGATTCGAACCCCAAAGTCACAAGGGTTTTCGCTCTCTCCCTGGTTGATTTTCAGGCAGAAGTGGGTGATCTCCGTTTTCAGGTGGACGAGCGATCAATGGCGGTTGCCACTGGTCTGTCACTGACCAGTGAGAGATGGTTTAAATATAAGAGGATGGACATTACTGAGTGGCGGTAGCTCCTAAAGAACCCCGGTCAAGAAGTTTCATTCCGCAGTGGAGTAGCTCGCAAATATTTCAAAAAGGAGTGGCGCCCTGTTCTGGATTTGATCCACAGATACCTGGCTTGTGAAGGCCACTTGTCTTCAGCGTACGTCTATCATCTCAGGCTCATGTCTGCATTTATAGGTTTCCCGCTAAACTTACCCTATTATTTTTTGCAAAGTCTGTTTAAAATGTCTGCTGCCATTAAAAGGGGTCCTAAGAATGTTAGTCATAGTCTCTTTCACCATGGCTTAGTCCGCATGTTAATTGATAAGGAGCTTCAAAAGTCAAATCGGTCCTGGGATGAGTTCGTCGAGTCCAATGGCTTTTCCTCTTTTTTCCATTGCCAGTTTGACAACCCTGAGGAATGCAACAAGCATAAAGAGTCGAGTCCAGTTTCAGTCCCTTCTTTACGAAAACCCCTGTCTAACCCTGGCCGTATGAATCCTGAACCTTGCCATGATCCTGTGTCTACTCCAGTGAGAAGCACTAATGCTCCTCTGGTTTCAAAACGCGTGAGGATATTTTCATCTCTGTCACCGATTACGCCACAAAACAATATTGATAAAATTTGCAATCGTGGACGAGACAGACCGAAAGCCAAGTTGGTAGGTAGATTCACAAGGAGCATGGAAAAAGGTAATACTGTCAAAACCCCCGTGACTGATAATGTTCAGGTGGAGACTGTTGTCATAGATGATGAAGAAAGAGATCTCCCACTACCTGTTAATGATAATATCGATCATCCTGAGTTCGTTTCGAACCTTGTTGATGAGCATTCTCCTGTGATTGGTAAGGATATTCCTGGGTTTGATAAAGATATTTGGGAGGATCCTGTTATTGATCTCCCATCTAAAGAAAAGTATGTAGAGACAAGCTCGCCTATTTTTCGTGAAGTCGGGGATATGATGCACCCATTGTTTCTGAATTGTCTCTTAGACAAAATACGCAGGATGGAGGAAAGGGTAAATGAAGTAGTAGCCAATCGTGATTTGATGGAGGCCGATAATCTGAAGTTAAAGGAGAAAGTGGACTTGAGTGACAAGCATCTCTTACATCTGAAAAATCATAAGAATAAGCTGATTAGAAGGGTTCTGAAATTACAGAGTGAGAATGATAAGAACGAAGAAAAGCTACGGGAGCTTAATGCTCAGGTTACGCTCATGCAGTTTAAGGGTCAGTTGCCAAGTGAGTCGAGTGGTGTGAATATCCAAGTATTCAATGCGCCTGTAAATTTGTAATGTCTTTGGGTGTATTTTCTATCAGTTTCATATTTTGAGGTTTTGATGGATTGACGATCAGGTTATCTCTGTACAGGTATTGGTTTATTTCATTTTGGTTTATTATATAGTTTTTGTCATTTTGATTTCTATATGTGTGTTAATTTTATTATTTTTATCTGGTTTATTGCAGGCGATATGGTTGTTGTTCTTGCTTGGATTTTGATGACTGTCTATTTTTAGATCATCCCCCACATGATCAGAACAAATCGACTATCATGTTTTCCAGGTGTTGTTTCATCGTTGAGATTTTCGATTTTCATTGATCGAATCTTTACCATTTCTTGGCATTTTTACGTATATGGAAAAATGACATGTCTTACTTGTCATTTTTAAGGGAAATTGGTTATAGGGTTCGATTTTGGCTATCTCTAGTTTTTAGGACTGTTTATTTTTTAATATTACATGTATTTAAGGCGAAATAACATGTGGGATAAGGGGTCGATAGTTTGGGGAAAATAGACAACAAGACTGCGGTTTGATCTTTTGTAACTCGAGAGAGTTTCCTGTCAGTAGATACAATCTTTAAACTGGTGATGATTTATATATATGCTTACAGTTTTATACTTAGCACATGTGTATGCTATCCCTGGTCTTGTTACTGTTTTTCCATATTATGCATGTTTGTCATAATCTCTTTTATGAAATTGTGCAAATATATTATGTTTTGGCTATTGACTTATGCTGATTATTGTTCTGTTAATAATTGCCATGTTGTAGATCGGTGATTGACATCGTTACGTACGTGGTTTACACATCTATTGCATGATCTTGGTGATTTCTAAATTTATTTCGAAGATTTTCAAGATTATTGTTAGTCCTGTTAGCAGATCTAATTTCGGTTTAAATTTCATATTTGCTCCTGATCAGTATAGTACGTAGGTTAGGATAATATGTTTTTTCTTTTCTGTTGATTATATTGTTAAAAAATCTATTTGAAACAGATATTAATATTCATGTCATATGGAGGTTATTCTTTTCATTATTGATTAATGTAGAGATGTATATAATGTATCTTTGTTAATAATCAAGCTTGTTAATAGTTATTTAATTTTCTATCTTTATAAACTGATTTAACTTAGTTTATTAATACTGTAATTAATAACATTTATTAATTTGTATAGACATAGATACATATCTGATCAATAATCAATAGTGTTAGATTTATCTCATAGATTTTTATACAGTTAGACTTTCAGGCTAACAGAGCCTTTAAACCTGTCAGGAACAACCATCCCAAACATCTTGGAGCCTGCTTTAAGGATCCCGGTCTGGGTTGTCTCCCCCGTTGCATGCATAGTCATCTACGCCCGTCAACACCTCCAAATACATATTTCCAATTAAAAATCTCGTATTTTTACAATATAATACTTATTTTTACTAGAAACCTCTTTTTATACCCCCAATACCTATAAACCCCCCATACCCTATTCGTCGCCCCCAATACCTACAATACATTGACCTTATTTTTCACAATTAAAAAACCCCCTTTATGAATGAACGTGATAAGATATTGCTCAACAAGGTGAATCCCCACGCTAAAATGAAACCAAAACAATCCAACAATCATATATGCAATGGATCTATGAAAAAAGCAATGAAAGAAACACAATTAAATTGTGATTCATTCATGGATCTATGGATCTAAAACACAACCAAAACAATCCAACAATCATATTTACAATGGATCTATGAAAAATGTAGTCAAAGAAGCCCAATTAAATCGTGATTCAACCATGGATCTATGGATCTAAAACACAAAAAAAACAATCCAACAATCGTATCTGCAATGGATATATGAAAAACGCAGTTAAAGAAATCCTCTATTATATCTAAGATCTAAGTTTGAACACCCTTCAAATCATTTATCAAAACAAAATGCACACAAAACAATTTTTGGCCAGAGATAAATACAAATCAGTTTACCTTCAGTGCAATCACAGAGAGATTGTGGCTCATACCTTCAATTCATTTAGAGAATTAATGTGGTCAAAACCATATCCATATCTAAGTTTCTCAATCGTCAACGTAGACGCAGACTAGGAAGGTCCACCAGATTCATGGATACGCCACTGGAAGTTTTGACAGGAAAATGCCTTTTGAGAAATATATCCCCATCTATTGAGAAATTGTGGCCTTTATATGAACACCCCTCTTCTTTTCAAAATGACATGTGGCAAAGGTCACACTCCACTTTTTCCTTTCTTCCAGCGCATGTGGGGTTTAATATATTACATTCTTTCTTTTTACATACCACCTTATCGACCGACACTACTCTCCTTTTAATATTCAACGTATCTTTAGAGATATTAACGTATAGTTTCCATATACATATATACTAAATATATATTTTAGGGTTATTAACATCTAGCTTATATATATAAATATATCTATCTATACATATATAGATAGATAGATAGATATATAACCATTTCTCGGCCTTATTTTCTTTGAGGGTATAACCTTAGAGTAATGTTATAGGGTAAGGGTCTAAATTATTGACCATTAAAGTTAGATAAAAAAAAATCATTTTATCATACTTCATTCTAAAGGTTTTCTACCATTCTACTTATTAATTTAAGCAAAGGGCATTCTTCACCATTTAGTTTGATCATAGTTTATTTAACAATTTTTTCCCATATCATTATGTCTTTTAGACATAGCTAATTATATATATACTAACTTTAATTCCTGTCAATACTTGTCGATTTTACCCACATTATGATGAGCGTGTAATTTATCAATAATTACTGTAACCAACTTTCATCTGATACATCATCGAAATCATGATGACACCGGGATAAGTTTGCTAATTCCCCAAGACTTTATTCATTTTTACTCTCACTCCCCTAGTGGATTCATCCCCAATCATCGTTTTAGTTGTGCAAAGCTTTCATTCTCCTAACCCTATCAATTTCATCCACAATGGTCACGTACTAAGGGGATGTTACACTATATTTTAATAAAACATCTTAATAAGTACTTTTTAAGGTCTTTACCTTGTATCTTTAACTTCACTCACTTATAAAATAAAACTTAGCTACGAACAGCACGATTATGTCTAAAGAAATGTCTATGTCGAAGGAATAGCTTAAAAACGGATGATTTGGAGCAGGCAAGGAGAAAAACGGGTAGTAAAACAACTAATCCATCCCATAATGATTCAGAAGAATCATCTGACACCATTCATTCCTACTATGGAAAAAAAGTATAAAAAAATCTCACTGAAGATAACTCCAACAAAATCTCAACGGAGCAGTGTTGTTACTTTTTTTTCTTTCTTCTATGGATGGTTAAGATTCTTACAGCTAAATGATAAGTTAGTATTTTTTTTAGTTGTTGTTATTTTTTCCTTTTCCTTCTACGGATGATTAAGTTTTCTCTACCTAAATGATAAGTTAGTACTTTCTGACATGATAATTTAAGTTAGTATGTTCATGTTAAGTTTCTTACTCCTAAAGGATAAGCTACTCTTTATGTGAAATGTTATTCACTCATTAACACTTTGGACCTACCCTACAGAGATCTACTACCCGTGACCAAAACTCCATATATGCCATGTGATATATTGTTATCATTTATGAACGGTGACTTCAGAGAATGCAAAGCACCGCTAAACCAAACTGGCAATGGAATCTCAAGTCACTATAGCCGAGTCCAAAACGGTTGGTAAATACTATATCTTTGTAAGATTCTGATCACAAAATTGTTGATTAGTCATCTTCTTTTTGTAAGATTCTATGTAATTGTTGATTAGTCATCTTCTCTTTGTAAGATTCTATGTAATTTTTGTCAAAAAATGATTCCTCATCATTTTCATGTAAGATTTTATGATTTTTGTCGGGTTTTTTTAGGCCATTTTGTAAAGCAATAGTGATATACTATGGGTTATTTATTTTCATTTACCAATAAGGATGAGACAAATGTACTTGAAAAATATGAGGAATTAAAAAAAAAATCTAAGATGTCTTCCATTCCATAACTATCTTTTAAACATTTGATCTCTATGGACCTAATCTAGCCACAAACTATGTAGGTGTGCTAGTTATGTTTAAATGCATCTAGATTAAGATTTAAATAAGTGGGTGGTTAAAAAAACGGTTAACAATTTTTTTTTGTTTTTTCATATTAGTTTTTGTTTTTATTTATTTATTAATTAGTATTTGTTTTGTACTTATATTAACTCTAATAATATGGTATGAATAATGGATATAAAATTAAATATTTTAGTCTTTATTTAATAGTTAATTATCTTTATAAAACTAAATAGTTGGTTGTGTTTATGAACATTTACCAACCACTTTACTTGTAATTATGCTAGTCAAAATAACATTTCCATCAAAAATAAAATAAATTGAATAAATTAGCTTTCAACATAAATTTAGCCATCACAAATTTTCAATAAATTTAAATTGAATAAAAATAATTTCAACACTCAAGCTTGATTGGTGGATTGGAAACTTCCAACCCAAAAATTTTCCTTAAACTCTTCCATTAACTATTTATATTTCCTTCAAACTCTTCCATTAACTATTTATGATTTTTTTGTTAATGCTACTTCGGATAAATAGCATTAATATACAAGAGCTTATTTATTTATTTATGATTTTTTTGTTAAAGCTGTTAATGACAAATAATCAATGACAAATAATGACAAATAATCAATCTGTTAAACAGTGGCAATGAAATGAGACATGTACTTTTTGCATAACGCATGCAGATTAAGAAACTTCTGTGTGATAAGAAAAAAAGATTACGATATTTTTTTGTTTCACTTTGGCTTCTGTCCCTTTCGCAGTAGTCAAAATAGGAGAAACTGAAGCACATGGTTGAGTCTAATGGAGTGTCAAATTTATGTAGTTTGTTTCTTTGTTATAAGGAGAATCATCGACGAACATTCTACTTTTGTTTGGTCTTACTGTGGTAAGTAAATAATTGAAATTAAGTTATCTTGAATTAGTATAGATTTTAATTACATTGATAGATGTTTAGATATTATTTTAGATTTTAGATTTTTTTGAGTTGATTTATAAGATTAATTGAAATGTAACAATTTTATAATGCAGATTTATTTCATCATGGCAGTATTTTAGTATACTTAAATACATCTTAATTAAGATTTAAATAAGTTTGAGTTAAGAATTCATTAGAGGTACATGATTTTTTCAAATCCTATCTGGCAGAAAGAAAGTCTTCAGCTTAATTATTTATAAATCTATAATTCACCAAAAATTTATGGGTTTTTGTTTTTTTATTAAATAGTCTTTGTTTCTTTTTCTTAGTTTAATATTTTTGTTATATTTTAAATAGACATTTATAAGGGTCTTGTTATTAGTTTAATGTTTAGTATTTGTTTAACAGTCATTGATCTCAACAAAACTAAGTGGCTAACTACACCTATTGGTGTTCATCAGCCACTTAACTTGTGGCTATGCTAATTATAAAGATAATTAGTTAACATTTATATTTTTTAAATAAGTTATGAATAAAAAAAATATATTGTAATTTTGACTTTGATCGCTATTAAAAAGTTGCAATTTGATAAGGTAAATCTGTGTGATAGCACATATATTAACTGCAAAAAACACAATTTCTTCACTCGTTTGGGTAAAGATCAACATCTTTTACCAAGGAAATGTTTTTCAAACAATACTTGATATGTAAAATATGTTTCTACTGAAAACTAGAAACGAAATCTTATAGCGGGGTCGGTATATAAAATGAAATAGAAGATACCATGACCGCCTATAATGGAAATTACAAATAAATTGTTTAAAAGAAATTAATTGGACAATACTTTCTGTACTGATTTGATAGTTGCTATAACACCCAAAACAAAAGCAAATGACGATAATGAAATAATTGATACCTATGGAAATTATTTCAAGACAACGACAAGGGGAATCAGCTGGTGACAGTGTTCTAATACTAAATAATAAATAAATTATAAATGACCAGTGTGCGTGCTCGAGTAGTAAACCATTGTTGTTTTGACACTTGAAAAGGGAAAGCTCGACACCTGCCAACGAAAGTGCACGGAACTTTGGAGACATCAACCGAACATTCAAACGTAACTCGATGAAATGCCTTTAGGTTAGAGAAGAGAAGTATGCACACAAATCTGCAATATTATGAGCAAAAGAATTTAGAACAAGAATCACGTGGTGCAATGTCTTTGTGTCTGCTTTAGTTAAATGTTTACTGTTTAAAAAAATTGTTTCTTTGCCACAATGTTACAAGTGGCCAAAGGTGATAACTATGAGACAAAGAAAATGATCCCTTGCATGGAATCTATATTGATGAAACCATTTTGAAAAAAATGGTATTGTGACAAATTTTAACTTAGAAAATAAAATAGAAGTCATAATTTTCATAAAACTTATTGTATATTATTTGTTTAAAATGAGTTATATTTATAGGAGTAGATTTGTTTGAACAAACTCTTTGAATTTTGGATCTCAAGATTTCTTTCAATCTCTTAATCTCTTACATGTAACAAGTAGTAAATCCAACTCCCTCACTTAATGTTTATAATACAAAACTTAATTGCAAAACAGAAAATACAAATACAAAATCTTGTCTAACTGGTCTTCATCAGCATTTACACCCACTTTGAAGTCTCACAATTTGCACTATTTCTTCACTTCATCTTCGAGCTTCCTATTTGACTCATTTAAACTGCAGCAGATTCTGACCATCAATAAAATAATTGCAGTGACTAACAATGTTGAGTATTTAACTATGTCAAAGTACATAGCTCGCTGAGTTTGGCAAATAAGTTATCAAGTAATTGGGCTGATCTATGAAGATACCTCCATCTGTTGAACACATAGCTCATTGAATCCAGCAAGATCTAGGAGAGTACTCTAGATACTGAACGTATCTAGAAGATAGTCATACAAGTGACCTTCACAAACACACACAAAATATTACATAAAGTAACCTATAACTGAAGCTTCTTCGAGCACAACGAGTCACCTCAGCTTGAACTTATTAAGAACAACCTGTAACTAATGCTCC
Organism: Pseudotsuga menziesii; assembly: GCA_001517045.1. Lineage (NCBI taxonomy): Eukaryota > Viridiplantae > Streptophyta > Pinopsida > Pinales > Pinaceae > Pseudotsuga > Pseudotsuga menziesii. The sequence goes on from LPNX011229929.1 coordinate 185,287, forward strand.
TCAAGCACGACAGGTCACATCAGCGTAAAACCTAATTGGCATGTTATTTGTGGTTCTTCAAAATATAATTTTACAAACAACTAATAATATTTTAATAAAACTCCACACTTCATAAAGACAACAAATTTCACACACAGATCCTTTCAGTGATAAGTTGCACAAGATATGATGGATCTCGCTCAAAACTCGGGATGGGAATGACCCCAGCTACTGCTCTTCGCACTGATTTCTGAAGGTGGTGTTACCCATAGAAGGCCCAACAAATGAATAAACTTTGATTACATTATGAAGGATGAAATCAAACCCTCAGCTCCTAAGATATCCACCTGTCACCTAAAAATTAGAGGGATAGACGACCTCGTCACTAATATATCTCAGAGAGTAAGGTAACTGACTCTTTGTTGTAGCACCAATTGGGACATCAGGGAACTGGGGAAAATCCTCCCCTCTCATCGATAGCCCAGTGATGAAATAAATGTCCTCCTCAATGGGTTGGAACCATTAACCAGGACCAACATGAAATGACTTCCTATGGTGATACTAGCGTCAAATGTTGAGTGAACAAATGCAACAATGATGAGTTTCCCTTTTGGGATGTATCCTCCTAATAGAACTTCAAAATGTCGATAACCCTCAAGAGCTATAGAGTAGAAAAAGTAATGGGGAAAGGGTACAAATCCATCTCCCTCTCTAGCCTCCGAGTCTTTGACCATATTGAACTGATCTATCTGTGCACACTCCTCCCAAATAGCTTGTTGCTGCTCACGTATTTGTTTCACGTATAACATGAATCATTGTTGTAAATAGATTTATAAAAACATGCAATGTTTCATTCAATTAAAATCCTATTTAATAACATCAATAATATAGTTTTCTCTAAAAAAAATAAAATCTTAAAGTGGTGCACACAAATAATGGAGTTCCACCACCCACGATGCATTTATACAGAAAATTCATCACAGACGGTGTGTTTATATACAAACTGCAACAGCAATGATGCTTTTTATATACAAACTACAACATGGATATATTGAATTTTTTTTTGATTTCCTACTTTTACCAGTCCACCATTTAATGATAAAATCATTGGGTAACTCGATGCAGATATTGTAAAGTAGAACAACATTTCCAATTAATTAAGTTTTTAAACCACAGTCCTAGTGCATTTTGGACACGTCATCGCCGGCCCCGTAAATGGGCCAAGCAAGTTGTAGTGTGTATATGTTTAATGGGTGCACCATCTATGTATTGTACAGAGGTATTAAATATAAACAGTGTGCTCGTTTGAATTCATCACATCGGGTAACGTAGTGTGGATATTATATCATACCACACCATGAAGATATTTTTACAACTTTTAACAATTCTATTTTCAAGTAGATGTGTTTGATAAAAAACATACGAGTGCATTTCAAAATTTTGATTTTCAACGCACCATAACTGGTGCTCTATATTTAACCAGAAGCATCATTGTTTATGTTATATTAAGGTCGATAAAAAATGTTTCCACGATGCACCTTCTACACGTGAGAACACTGAGCATTGAGTACCAATGCACTGATGTGGATACAAGCAATGTGAAATTATGAGTGTAGTGGGTTTGTAAATGCTCAATTTCCTAAAGCGGTGCATTAGATTAATGTTAATGAACCAGGATTGGTGCAACATTTTTAATGAAAAGAAATGACTATTGGGAACCATAAGGTCGGTGTGTTACATTGGTAGTAACACACCAACATTTAGTTAATTATTATTATAAAAAATGAATGTTACTGCGGTGTGTTGCAAAACTATAACACGGTGTATAACCAATTCATTAATTTCATTCGGCTCCCCACCAATAGTGATCCCTATAAAATTATATAAGGTGAACCGAGATCCAGTGTGAACCAAGTGGTACGAACACATTGCATGAACTTTTTAAAAATTTTGGGAAAATTGATAAATAATTGCAAAAATTGCAAAAATTAATTCGCTAAAAAAATAAATTATGAAATAACAATTAATTTCCCTATTGAATCCCACATCAAGGAGGCATCCTAGATATGTATGGAGGATTTGAATGTTATCCCACCGTACGGAAAATTCAAACTCAAGTCACCAATGGGGATGAGCAATGTGTCCATAGCCAATGAGGAATGGGAATAGGTGGCAGGGAATCCAGTAGGTGATGTACAAAAATGGTGCAAATGGCTTAGACACACTGTAAAGGGGTAAAACTGAGTTTAACGACACGATATTTTTTTTTATAAAACGATGTTCTGGTGTGCTCGATAATAAGAGACACACCAATGCATTTTATAACATGACCACACAGTCGTTAGGTTTTTCAACAAAATTTAATATTGTTTTAAATTATTTTTTAGTTTTAATAAAATACATCTTGATGCTTTCGGTTAAATTACATGCACCGATGCATTTTTGGTTATCAAACATACTTGTTTGTTCGTGACTACGTAACACACCAAGAGTTCTATATTAGAAAATTTAACATTTTTTAATTTTTTATTGTTAATAAAATACATACGAGTGCTTTCGGTTAAATTACATGCATTGAGGCATGTGGTATTTTAACTAATGTACTAGTGCGCTCATGTCTACATAATGTAATAGGAGTTTAGTATTAGACATCACACCACATACAATCTTCTAAACAAAACTTATAAATATTTTAATTATATATATATATATATATATTAAAAAATATATCACTGGGAATTTAGGTTTATGGAATCACATTGGAGCATTTAGTTTTACTTAACGCCCTAGTTTGGATTTTTTTTGTTTTTTCTGCTTTATGATTTTTTGGACACGGTGCAACATGTTATATGGCTTCTTGGTGCGTCTATGTTGGAAATGCATCAGTGCATTTGGATTAAATTAAGCACACCGACAAAAAACCTCCACTAAATCCTCTAGCCACTTGCCTTTGCTAGTGACCTTTTCTAAATGGATATTTGAACTCTATTGAGCGAAGAATTCGATATATCCTTCGCTGCAGGGCCTTTTCCTTGTAGTGAAGAATTTTGCACCAACCACTTACACAACAAATAGTGCATTTCTTGTTGGGTATATGTTTAAAACTATGTTATATTATTTGCATGTGCGTATGGAGGGGAGGTGTGCATGTCAACATTGTAGATCGATGATCCCAAAGGCACCTTATAGATTTTATGGTTGTTTATAGCTGTATGTGGCTATTTTTAGAATTTGTCTAAAAATATCTAACTTAATCCAGGTTAAGGGATTGGAGTCTTTTTCTAATCCGAGTTAACGGATTAGGGTATTTGGATGTTGCGGAATACCTATATTTTGTATTGTGAGGATTTCATAATGTAATGAAGAGAAAATAGGAGGTGTGGCTCTAAGGTTTTCTGGTTTTCCCGGTTAAGGGTTTCTAGGGTAAATCTATGTGTTTATGTGTGAATGATGTGTTGTGATCTCTATTTTGCTTAAAATAATCTATATGCTTTGCTTCCTTGGTTTCTCTCCAAATAGAAAAATAGTTAAACACCCACACTATTAACCAATGCCATAAATCCCACAAAGGAAGGTTCACACATAGTTTGTGATTTCACTGGTAGTACAATTATGGATATGGAAAGTAAAGAAATTCCCAATGAATATCGAAATTCAGTTCCTAGTCAAATTGAAATGAATGCCTCCTAGAACTCACACATTCCACCATGCAATATGGATCATGTCCCTTTTTTCAAATTGTAGGAAAAATAATGGAAATGTTCCTCTTTGCATGCATGCACTCAACTACATGGATAACTTCTCCCATGTATCCTTTCCCGTCAGACTCATGTCCAATCCAATTAACATCATTTATGTAATCCCCTAGTAGCACATAATCAAAATTAAGGATAATAAAAAATACATTAAGGATTAAAACACAATAAGGTGATTTTTGGCTCAAAGTTGGGATAAGGTCATGGTATAACCCCCTTTAGGTTATCTACATCCCCCTTTCCTTCTCACTGCTAAATTCATAGTCCGTTGTTCTCTTTAGCACTTTTCTCAAACACATCCAGTTGTATCTTATATTAATATTTTCATAAAACAAATTGTTCATCCCTTAAGGAATTCCATCAACAAAATTTACATCATTACATCATAGGTTCAAAACTAAGGTGTTACACTTATATTCACTTGGTAATAAATAAAGAAAATCGGGGCATCCAATGTCCATACAAACTTGAAAAGTACTGGTGATGTGGATCTTTGGGGCTGATACCCGAGAGGCATGAATGTCAAGCGAGGAGGATATTAAAATTGAAAAATTAATGGCATTTGATCCATAAAGTAACATAGAGAAACATATAGTAAATAGGCCACACAGAGGGGTGAGGCTCGAAGAGGGTTCTTTGAGCCTCACCTCTCAAACTATACTAAGAAAGACACTCAAAACCAATAACCCAATAATAACTCAATATAGTAAGAGAAAGGTAGGATTCCTTAAATAATAGCTTTTTTAGTTGAGAAGGCATAAAGCCTTTATATAATATTATTACAATGTGCCTTGAATCCATACCATGGAACAAAACCATGGGCTACCAAATAACATGGATGGGTGTATTCTAAACTATGGAATGCGTGGAATATTCCAAAACCATGGATGAGACAGTGCAGTCTCTCCATTTAATGCTTTTATTACTTATATATCTGAATTTAGACCACGTGATCCCTAAATTTCAAATCTACTAGATAGAACCAACAACCAATACAACAAAGTTCAGGTGGCTTCCATGAAATACCTTCAATGCAACAATATGACCTAAATTTTCTCAGCTTGATGAACATAGCATGCATAACTAAATAAAATAGTATTAGTCGAAAATAGCTCAGGAAACTTCCAATTAACTGAAGGCTGCATCCTACCTAGATGTAAAAACATAAAAAAATCATTCCATCAGCGAAAATATTTGAACGAACTTTCCAGATTGATTGGCCACTAAATCAATTTCATTCATCCATGCAAATCTAATGCCACCATTATCATAACTATACCACCTTAATTTTAATTGCATCATGGACCTTAAAAATAATAATTTAATTGCATGTTTCACTTTTTAAGGCGATTAATATTAAATGAAATAAATCCATACAGATCATAATGTGACCATTATTATAACTATACCACCCTCATCTTATCTATGTAGACATTAAGAAAAATGTGTGATTACAGGATTGCATTTGGAAACAGGTTGGTATTTAACGAAATTAAGAATTTTTAGATTGTTAACCTGTAATAAACCCACTATCGGTTAAATTTTTTTGATGGCTAAGTCATATTTAACCAAAGCATGTCTAGTTTACACATATCTTTGCTCATAATTTGTCTTAATTTTTCTACTATCTAGATAAATTATCTTTTGTTTGTTCCGTTTTTCAACCCGTGGACCCTCCCTAAAATAAAAAATTATATTTCCAAAACCATCTAGACAATTTTAACCAATCAAGAAAAACATGTTTTGACAAAGAAAAGAACCTTTTGGCATGCCTTGATTAATTTTCTTAATGATATAGGATACATTGTAGAAGTGGTTAAAATGTTATGAAAAGTCGATGACATGGTAAGCAGGCTATACCTCAAGACTTCAAAAATTATTCTTACTAATATCAGTTTAAATTTGGATTTTTTTAATTAGATAGATGATTACTTTTCTTTTGTTACATATTTTTCCTTATGAATGGATTTCCCACAATTTTCTTTAATTCCACAAAAACTTAACCACTAGTTTCTTCATTTTTGCAAAAGCTATGAGACAATGGTTCCCCTTGTCTCCCATCCTATTCCTTCTAGTTCCACATGGTCTAAAAAAATTATATCATACCAAGGAATGGAACTGACGACTACACATAGCAAGGGACCAAAACTTGACCAACCTTTTATTTGTGAATCATATCATAATATTTAGAAAAGTCACAAGACATTACATTGCCAAAACTTTAACAATTATAATTTTACTTAATAGAAGCCATTTAACATATTGTTTTCCATGGTAGGATTATTATGATTAAGCTCCTCGAGTTCAAAAAATGGCATGATAACTATGACTAAGCCCCTAGAGTTTGACATTTGTATCTATCCTTATAAATCATTGTTCATAGAACTTACATGATTTTATTTGAATTGGAATTCGGGCATAAAAACATATCCCTTATTTCAAGATATGCTAATGAAAAGATGGGGCAAAAATATGGGAACTATAAACCCTAAAAAATAAACAAGAATGGAATAAGAAAACAATAAAAACAAGTGCTATGAAAGCGGCTAATCTCTGTCGCTTAGCTTTTAGATATTTGCATATCTAAACATTTGTAATTGACAGTTGATATAGGAACAAAGCTACAACATTTTCATAGCATAAACAATGTTGAATAGCTCTATGCACAAGCGAAGCCACATGGTATGCCCTAGCCAGTCGTATGAACAACATGCAAACTAGATCCTATGGATCCCGTACCATTAGTAGCCGACCCTTCCCTATTATCGGGACATTGTTTCAACAAAAATATCAACCCATCGCACCATTAAATTTTCTACTCATAAGTGTTACCATTGTTCATTAAATTTTGTAGGCTTGAGCTTATCCAAATCCATTGCAGCAAGTAGACCATTGTTTTTCACATCCTGCAAGTGTTGCTCAATAATGGAAGACACAAGGACAATGTCCCATCTCTAGAAATTGAATTTCACATTCATATGGATATTGAGGCAATGATTAGAGTTTGAATGGAAGCTTCTATTTCTTTTTCATGTTTAAATAGGTTATAATAACTTTAGGAAAAAGAATTATTTTGAACAGAATAAACAATATTATTCATCAAATTGATTTTTCTCTAAATAATTGCTCTATTCATTACATAATTGGTACAAGCCATACATGCTATGGTATACACCTTCATTCCACCATTCATATTGTTACACATGAACTCTTCTATCTTGCAGAAATGACTAAGCAAACCAAAGCAACTGATTATCCAGCCCGTTCCCCTGCTCTGACTGCTCGGTTCTATGCTAATCATATCTGTATGAAAGAGCTATATTAAAATTTGTGGCCCTTATGAAATGAGTATATTGTTGATATCTCAAATTAGGTTTACTAAAAAGAGCATCTATAAATAGGTTTGTATGCGATCCATATATATTCGCAAATAGAAAGGGTTGTTAAGTAATAGATACTATTGGGGGAAGAATCTATAAATCTTAATGAGAATTCCAGGAATGAAAGGAAGGAGATCCTCTCCCAAGGAAAGTTAGTTGGTGGTTCGTTGTCGATTTCTTACAGTCACTTGATCGAGTGCAGTATCATTACTCTCCCGTTGTTTACGCAAGCGCACAACAGTTCTGGTCGGTCACCTACCTAGCAGTAACATTGACTATAATTTGCTATCTATAAGATACGAGGTTCACGTATATTTTTATTTAACAAATGTTGTGGGTTTAAAGTAGTAGTGGTGACATGTTGAAGGAGGGGAAATACATCTGTAGGGAGAAAAGGAAAAGCAACTATTGCAAGTTGGATTAAGGTGTACATCCTTGTAGTAGGGATCATTGGTTAGTTTATACTCCAATGATTTCATAACATGTGCTCTACTAACAAAGAATTTGTAAGATTTTTGTTCAGAGTTGGAATGACTGACAACCAAGATGTCCAAGTTTTCAAGAAGCCATGGAAGGAGGTTGACAATAGTGCAAATTCCCTGTGGTAACCTGAGAGTATGCCCGTTGTATTTGTATTTCCATTATTGTGCATGGGTTACTTAGAAAAATGGGTTCACATTTGCAATGAGAATTTCCTCAACTTTAGTCAGAGCAGAGAGCACATGTGGCTGTGGGCCAAGGTCCATGTTGTTTGATAGCGAGAGGCCATGACCAATTCATTCTGTAGCGCAATGAAAACAAGCAAGATTTCTTGCAAGGAGATTTTTTTTCATTCCTGGGTAAACTTCCTTGCATGTGAAGAAAACATGCAAGGGGTATAGGTTATCTATTCTTTGACGAAAAAATCGATGAGCCTTGATAATGACGGGGTTGAATTCTCTAGGAGGACTCTCATCGGGATCGGTATGTAAGTTGGCCCTTTTAACAAGAAGGGATTCTGCTTGGGGAAACATACCTTGTACCTTCAATTGACTCAATCTGACCATTCAGCCCACGATTGATTCCGATTTTCCTGGGATGAATGTGTAGTGATTCCTTAGCATCAACATTTTAGAACCACACGCTCAGAACTGAATATTTTGCTTTCCCTCCAAGGCCTGGACCTATATTTATTTTCCCCCCTCAAAGCCTTAACTAGCTCTGCTCAGATGCATCATTGAATGAGGCAACACATGAGCAATGCCCAAACGGAGGTGGCTGAGGGAAATGCATCGCTCTTCTATCATTATTATTTTATATAAAAGTTGAAGGTGGTGCACAGGTGCAACGTAGGTGGTGATCTCGCAGTAAAAATGGACTCATGTATCGAGAGAAATAAGTATTTATGAAGTTGATGGCTCTGCAGAGGAGGATGGCGGAAGATGTTAATGAATGCACATCACGATGACATAGATTAATGAATGTTGCGTACAATGCATTAACTCCATAATTAATTGAATAGTTGCATTTCCAATACCTACGCCACCGTCTCGGCAATAAGACATCAATCCTATAAGCCAATCACGTTGTAGAAAAATAGACATTGTATATTTATAAATATAATACTTGATTGAAACTTTGGTTAAAAGTTACAAATGCAATTTATTCAACGGAAACTAATACATAGTCAACTGCTATCGAAAACAATATATCCTACCGCAGGCAAGGATAATAATGATATTTTCCCCTATAACTACTCAAAGATAAATCACAGAAAATCTAGAGGGAACATTATTTTCTTGAAAGTAGAAAAGACTTCAAATCTTTATAATCATAAAATTTGCAACTGTAAATATTTAGGAAGGATTTTGTAATACTTTTTTCTCACGATATTTTGGTTCTATAGAAATTTAAAGAAAAAAATTGAAAAGTTAGTTATTGCCCCATAGATTTTTCCTAGGCATGTTTATTTGTTTGCATACCAATACATATACATGCTTGAGGGATTTAGACATGAAATATTTAAACAAAATATGGTTCTTTATTATATTAGAATTTGCTAAGCAAACTTCCATAGCAAGAGTTTCGGAAAATTAGAAATTTAAGACAAATTTATGGTTTTGTATTACATTGAATAAATTATTTAAATCCCACAACAGAATGTTAAAATGAATTATTTAAAGAGACACTATTTCCTGAGCATAAATCTATGAAACTCAAGCACCAAGACTTAATTTTCCTTCCATAGTAAGAAAAAGAGGAATTTCCCCTCTTTTACCAAAAATTGAAGCATTTGTAAAATTCATCAAAACCAAAATCAATGAAACTTAAATAGAGCATGTATTGTTCCAACACTATCAAGTAAATGTGTACAGATAATCATATTAAATGCAATTTTTTATTCAACAAAAATATACAACCATTTTCTAGATTGTCCCAATTAATTCCTCTATAAAACAAATGATGACACTGCTTTGAGACAAAGAATCCATAATTCAATTGGTATTAGAAAGTGAGACAAAAGGAATGTATAAATCTATTTTTATCAGTCTTACAAACAAGATAGGATGACACAATTATAACCAAGTCTGCAAGTGCCACAACCATCCCCAGAAAAGAACTAAACAAACAAATTATGTTGACAACATAGCCAACCAAAGTTCCTATAAACCTAATCACATAGTATGACCATCTTGGCACCTCAATCCTATTGTGTGATGCTTTTCCAAATCATACTGCAATTCAATTTGCTTCTCTGGACCAAGAAGCCCACCATTTTTTGTCTCTTTCTTTTGGTTATGTTTTTCGCTCTCCCTTGATACGCTACAATTGGCCATATGTAGCGAGACACACTCAAACTCTAAAAAGGTGTTAGCCCACATATAGCCATGGAAAATCGTCTCAATTCTTAACAAGATGGAAGCAAAGCATGTAATGAAATCACGCCAAAATCTAAGTTAAAGGAGGTAATTAAAATACCATACCAATAGCTCAAGATTAGTTTTAACTTTTAAGATTTAATATAGTTGAAGATAGATGATGATTACTTCGGGATAGAAGATAGATGTTCAATCCATGAAGCGAAAGGGAATACTATTTTTCCTATGTAAATAAATCTTTTGTTTATTTATTGTATTTGTTAATTCGTCTTCATCTTCTTTTAATGGATAATTTTTCACAGGACATTAATAGGTTTAAATTTTATGTGTAGATTTTGCTCTAACGATTTCAGAGAAGGTTGTCCACTATATGATCAAGATTGGGAATGACTTGTAGATACGGACATATCTAAATTTAAAGTACCATAGGACATAATGCTTGTGATCGTTGGAGAAAGTCAAGATGTTGTTACTGCTTGCACAATTCATGCTTAAGATCATAGAGATAATAAATAATAGATCGTTGGGTTCCTGTGATGGTTGGAAATTTTCGTAGCAAACTGGGTGCGAAATAAGTTGCCGCCTACCACAAGAGTGAGAGGGCCTTTCAATTTCAGTGGGTTTTATTTTGTCTATTTAAGCAGCAGCGAATTCAGCTGTCAAAGGAGGGCGCACGATAGAGCTGGAAGATTTCTCTTTCAGATCAAAAATTTTGTTGCCAAGCAGGTCTTTCCAGACCAGAAGGATCGATTTTTCTCTGTTAAACTCTTTTTTCTATGTATTTCTACGTGGAGGAGAGCGCTCGACCAAAGGGAGAAGGATTTATCTTTCTGATCTGAGGAGGATGCCAAAGGAGGAATTTCTGGAAGGAGAAAATCAGGACAAGAGACTTTAAACACTCTGTTGTTTCAAGGTTTGTAATTTTTTACAGATTTTGTTTTAATAATACAGACTTATTGTTTTCTTAGATCTTTTGTTTCTTTTACCAAGTTTATTTGTCAAATGCTGGTTTTCCACCTGAGATTTCTTACCTTTTATATTCTATTCGTTGTAAATCAATAAGGACATTAATCTTGGTTTAGATTTATCTATGCTAATAATTGACATGTTCATATTGGTATAAATGAATTTCTTCATTTATAACCTTTATTTAATTTTACAAATGATTATATAGTGATATTTACAATTGGTATTAATATTTCTATTAACATATCCATGACAGGTTAAGTTTTAAATGTGCTGGTGTTGAAATTATTATTGGTTAATTGTCATTGATTAGTATTGGTTTAAATGAATTAAACAATTTATCTCTTTCACATTTTTTGTCAAACTGATGAAAAGCCTAATATTCTTTCACCTTGAAGTTTAACTTGCGTTCCTACAAAACAACTCTTTTACAATAGATTTAATTTAGTTTATTTTTCTTTTACAACAAACTAACGCATAGATTTAGTCATATGCTTGATCTTCCTTGATAGGAAGACCGATCCCTTGCGATCGAACATCCATAAAGCTAGCAGAGGCTATTGAAATATACGTGGGAGATCACTGCTTTAAACAGCTCGAGGATAAAGTAATACTTGCACGGGATTGCTTGAATCCTTTGACTGGGTCTTCTTCCTATGTTGCAAGTCTCAGACATCCTTTTTAGCCACATACACAACTGAGGCTTCAACAGGACTCTCTTTATTGATAAACAAGTGAGGTAAGATTACAACCAACATCTGAGACAAGTGCTCCTCTACTAGGCAAGGACACTGAGTTCTGCTGCTCTAAGATATCTAAAAGAAAACCATCAGCATAACTTTGGTTTAGAATTCATGATGTTTAGCCTGAATCCCTACCCACTATTTATACATGAGGAAAGATAGAGGTTATGAAGGTTGAGATGGTTGGGGAAGTTGGGATAGTTATGATTAAGGACCCAACTGTCCTCAACTAAACTTGTTTAAATTTTTTAAATTTGGATTAAGGCATACGCGACTACTAATACTAGGAGGTCGCATCTGATGCACGACTTTCATAAAGGAAACCCGCGGGTTTCAACCCTGATCTCATATACGCGAGTTGCAGTGTCAATACTCGCATATGATACGTGGGTTGCAATTGAAATAGTTGTGTATTCACCTCAATGGCCATTCAAAAAATAGTTCTGGCTGGTAGGAGGATGATGCATCAAAAGTCATACCCATCCATAGTGTTTTGGCCACTTCTATCCATTTTGTCCTTTTTTGTACCAACACAATCCATTCTTTGAATTGAATCAAAGGAGTTGAATGATGCATGCAAATGGATTGACTCGGAGACAAGCTAAATACCCAACTGTTTGAAAATGAAAATGAAAACAAGTGTCATGTTCAAAGGTGGACTATGAGTTTCCATTAATACAAATTGAAATATATTCCCTATTCCCTTAATTTTCCCATTACGAAGGATGAGTGTCTTATTTTGTTTTAATGAGTTCAAAGAGGGTAACAAACACTCATTATAGCTCATCAGGTGATGACTCCATTCTCATACATTTTATGAACCTGAGAAAGGAGGGGTTCATTCCCAGAAAGGGTCCTTCATTGTTTAATTTTATGAGTCCGATGAAAGATGAACTCAGTCGTCGTTGCATGTTTAGAGAGTTTGAAATGACTAAGAAGAATCCGAGGTGGAAATTTTCGTCAATTTAGTCCCTGAGGCCTGAAAAAGTATAAAATAATCCCTAGGAGAACTCTTCTAGTTGCGATAAACTAGAATTTACATTTTTCGTAAATGAGTGCAATCGATCCGAAAAAGGGGTAAACTACCATCAACTAGATGATCATTGAAATGCTTTTACAAGCATGAAAGAATCAAGTTCACTTGACGATATTTTCATGTTTAGGGAGTCTGAAAAGAGCTTAAAGGGAACTCCAGAAGGGGTGTCTTGTTTTATAATCTAGTGTTAACGAGTCTGAAAAACAATAAAAGTGCACTCGATACCTTTTCACTAGATTTTTAATGAGCATGTCAAAGGTATAAAAGATGCTCGATAGTTTTTCATCTTAGCTCAGAGTGTGAAAAAGACAAAAGAAACTCATAACATAGTGAAATGTGTCACAAAAATGACATGAAATCCTCAAAAACATAGTCAGAAATAATTCACGATGCAAATTATAGGAAATATATGGAAAACCCCTAAAAATTCAAATACTTGATTAACTATTATTAAATAAAAAACCAAAATTGATATAAAAGAGAGGAATAGTAAATATTTTTTACCATTGTGAATTTACCATAGTTGGAGCGAATTTGGTGCAAACATGATGATTTTCAACTAAGGATTCCAAGAGTTTTGGACCACCTCTACTTGAACCACTTGGACTAGGTAAAAACTAAACTTCATCCTTTCAATTTCATGGTGCTTTTTAATTTTTTATTTCAAGTCATTTTTTGTTTGTTTTTGGAGTGTTTCCCCAAGGGGACAAAGTGCACCCAGGATGACACTTTTCTCCCTTTCGGGAGGTGCACCGGCACACCTCTCAAAAGAGAGAAAAGTGCCTAGGGCCCTCAGTCAACATAGGGAAAGAGCATCGACGCTCTATTCTCACGTAGAAAGTGCGCCAGCAGCTAGGGAACTTCAAAAAACAAAAAATAACCACTCTTTTGCAAAAAAAAATTCTTTCAAGGGTTTTAATATGCTTCTAATGGATGTTTCAATTGTTTTGTCAAGAAAAAACACTCGCAAAATGGTTATTTGGAAAGAAAGACAACATGAGTTGGATAAACATGGTAGAGGGATATGCTTATGTAGAGACGTATTTCAGTAATGACCCCCACCTTCCACTTCCAGAGGAAGAGAAGTGGGATGGCTGAAGTAAGAAACATACCACTATACATGTTTTTTTAATATTTTATTTCATATTTTATTTTTTTTGTTATTATGATGTAATACTGAGATATCGAAAAAAAAATTGTGCAGACATAGGTCCTTCTCGTCCAACAGGGAATTCACATATAGAGAGGTGAGAGTTAGTCAAATATATGGTGGTCAGGAACACTAAGGCATATGAGAAACTCCATGAGATTGAGGAGAACCTCTAGCAATTGACTGTAGGCACTCCTAAAATTTCTATAGATGAACCTCCTAGGCACTACCAAAACCATACTGTAGGGGTTTTCGATCATCTTGGAAGGCTACTTTGTCGAGTGGATTGAGTTGTGATCATGAGCATGAGGATTATCCTGTAGTGTCTCCTTCATTTTTGTACTATATCTACACTGAAAGCTTCTAATATTCATTTTTTTCCCTATGTATGTGTATTTGAAACTTTGATAGTTCCAAACTTTAGGTGACTTGAAAGCTTATGGATTCAATCTTTTTGTATCTCAGCACTACTTTTATATATATATATAAACTTTTTATTTACAGATATGTGTGCAAATGTGTAAAGTGAATGTACATCTACTTATGTGTTTTTGTATTTCAATGTATGAAATTAATGTTAAAACGAATTTAAATATGAGCAAGTTACCAATCCAAAACAAATTTTTCTAAAGAATCTGCCACAACATTTAGATGTGTTGGGATATGTTGATAAGAAACCTGCTCAAATGACCTTTCCATAATCCTAACTCTTCGAAACACAAGAAGGAGAAAGGGGTTCTGAATGGTGTAGATTCGGTTTAATTGATGTACAACCAACTCCAAGTCTAGGGAAAACCTAATCTTCCTTACGTCATTAGCGAGGGTTTCAGTTAACAAACCAATCACTAGGCGTTATTCCTCTAGGTTGTTTGTCATGAAGCCCAAACAAGTTCCTCCTGAACTCACCAAATTTTCAGTAGGAGAGTACAGTAACCAAGATACTAACATAAGATTCAAGGTGTAATGATTAGAATCTTTCACAAAACTGATATAAGTGGTCATTTGTTCATTTTAAACATAAGACTACATAAGTAGGTTTGAGAAAAACATGTTTAACATTCACATTGAATCCATACTTCTCAGAAAACACACAACACTCTATAAACAATATGCACAACAACTCTATGCTAGATGTCCTAGGCATATTATTTTTTGAGGTAGATCTCGTTGCGAGGATCTCCCAAGGGTATCCTGTCATAATATATCAACTCATATGATCTTTTTTCTAAAACATGACTAACAATGTAAGTCCCATGCCACATAGATTACAATTTCCCAGTTCCCAACTTGTCGTGCTTCTAGTCGTAAGTCAAGACCAGGTCACCCTCGTTGAAGGAGTGAGGTTGAACATATATTTCATATTGAGCTTTCATCCTTCGTTTATGCACCTCATTTTCTAAGGTAGCGTCACAAAGGGTTTCATTAAGCTTGTTCAAATACAAGAAACGTTCTTCTTTTAGGGTGGTATTGGGTAGTAGTTCGATTGAGAGTCTTAGAGATGGGATTTCACATTCTATGGGAAGAGTAGCCTCTAGTCCATACACCAGCTGAAAAGGTGTAAAACCAGTGGACGTTGGAGTCATTATCCAACCCACACACCTATTTGGTCAATTTTGGCCTAATTAACCACTATCCTAATTTTATTAACTTGAATTGGCATCATCATTAGCACACAATGACATCAACATGAGAACACCCATGCCTTCCTTCAATCAGGGAGGCCAACTAAGCCTTATCCTTCAATCAAGGAGGCTAACTAGGCTTCCTCTTTCAATCAGGGATTAATTCTGGGGTGATATGAGTGTCATAAGTGCACCAAATAGTTAACTAAATGTTGTTTCACCTAAAAATCTATTAATTTGAGTTGTAAAGGCACCTACCTCATGTCATTGTCTATTTTTGGTTGATTTGGGTGAATTGGAGTGAGTTAATGCGCCTCCAACAACTTTTGATGGCCAGTATTAGTTCAGTTCACTTCATCGAAGTTGAATGGAGTTAGTGATGCGCTACCACCTACTGATTGACATGCAGTGACATGTACTTGAGTTACATTCAGTTAGACTCGGTCATTTATTGCACTTTGATTCAGTTAGGACTCAGTTAGAGTAAATCATGGCTAGATTAGTGGTTAACTGGTGTGTTCCGTGTCACTAAGGTACAATTAAGCTACACCCATCCATGTAATTCGAATGACCTCTAGTGAATTCGAATTGTCTTGTATTCATGTATGTTTGCATGACATTGTATTATTAATTTTCATTTTTTTGATAATATACAACTGCAACCTCCTATTGAGTACCGTTATGTCATTTCATGCCTAAATTGTCTTGAATCTCTTGTAAGTCTATGCTTTGTCTCAATATTGTTGTGACAAAATTTAATATGGTATCAAATCCATGGTGGGATGAAGCTCTTTCTTCAAGAAAACATGATTTTTTTATGGATCTAGCATGCAAAATTAAGCAAAAAGCTCAAAAATTCTAGCATTGTACCAGAAGCTGAAGGTTTACCACATAAGTCCTAAGAAAAGGAATTTTTTATCAAGATTTCTTGAACAATTAAGCTGGGTGTGATGAAAAACTGAAACGTGTAGGTTGTTCAATCTTATGGTGCTCTTTTTGTGTTGATTGCATGTTTTTACAGGTCCTTCACTGCACTCGCTACCTCAGCTTCATGGCTTCTACTCTGAATCCTCTTAATCCTTTCAATTACCACCAATGGAAGGAGGACATGGAGATTCAGCTCCGTTCAAAAGGGCTCTACAGAGTCACAATGAACACAGAAACAAAGCCTAATGTTGCTGCCGAGAAGATAAAATATTGGAATAAGTTGGATGAAGCTTATGGTGTCTTGTGTTTGTCTATCTCCAAAGATATTCTTTTCCACTTCATGGGATTGAAGACTCCGAAGGAGATTTGGGATCAGCTCGCTTCCTTGTTTGATAAACAATATGATCTACAAATCTATCAGCTAGAGAATGAGCTGATTTCCATGAATCCAGGAAACTACAAAACTATGAATTATTTTTTGACAAAATTCAAGCACTTGGTGCTCCATTTAAACCAGTGCAAGGTTGAGAAGGATGATGATCAACTCATCCTAGATATCCTCTCAAAAATTGGTCTGGATTATTCAGTCTTTGTTTCCACATTCCATACTGGGAAGCTAACAATCCCAAATTGGAAAATTCCTTCACTTGATGCCTTCATTAAGTCCCTTACAAATGAGCATGACAAGCTTGTGTAGATGGGGATCATCAGATCCTAAAAAGACCAAGCACTATTTTCTTTGGGGCCCAAAGATACAAAGGGTAAAGGAAAGAGGAAGAATCAAAAGGCTAAATTTGATGCTCGAAAGCCTAAAGAAAAGAACCAGTAGCAAGAAGAGTCTTCTGGCTCAAAGAAACACAAGAAAAAAGGAAACCAAGGCAAAGGGAAAGTTAAGTGTTCTTATTGCGGGAAGGGATTTCGCCTTGAACATTCCTGCATGAAGAAAAATATTGATGAGATGACTTCTCTCCTCGAGAGAAACAATATCAATCTTTCGGAGAGTGTTTGGAAGAGAGATAATCAAGATCGGGATACCCAGGAAGAAAGAGGAAATGCTCTCATGGCAAGCACCTCAAAGCCCAAATATCTCCTCGTAGACTCTGGAGATTCGAATAACATGATGGCAAGTAGAGAATCCTTCTCATCCCTGAACACCAAAAAAATCATCCCCATCCACAAGGGAGATGATTCTCAGATCATTTCGAAAGGAAAAGGTACTGTAAAACTTGAACATGGAAGCTTTTATGATGTTTTGTATGTACCCTCCTTGGCCTCCAATATTTTGAGTGTATATCAAATGACTCATACCGGAGTGCCCAAGAGAGTTAATTTCATCCTAAATGATGTTGAAATCACTGAGATTGCATCTAGGAAACTTGTTGCAAAAGGCATAGCAATCCATCATGCTAAGGCCTATGAGTTTTCCCAGTTTGTTGCGAATGCAAAGCCCACCTCTCTTTTGACTCATGGGAATGAGGTCAGTAGACTATGTCATGAAATATTTAGTCATTTGAACTTCAAATACTTGTAGCAACTTCATAAAAATTCCATGGTTGAATTCCTCCCAACCATCAAAAATTCCAGTGGAATTTGCAAAGGTTGTATTGTCGACAAACACCCTGAGCACAAATTTGATCAAGGAAAGGAAAGTCATGAAAAAGGTATTTTGGGGCTGATTCATTCTGATATCAATAGACTCATTCCTGCTACATCCCTGATTGGTTCATAGTGTGTACTTACCTTCATTGATGATTTCTCCATACACACTTGGGTTTTCTTTCTAAAGAAAAAATCTGAAGTTTTGGAAAGATTCACCTAATTCAAAGCATTGGTTGAGAATGCATCTGGGAGAAAGATACAATCTCTCATATCTAATAATTTAGGGGAGTATATCAAGTCTGAATTTCTGCAAATATGTGCTAACAAAGGGATCCAAATCCAGCACTCCATTCCTTACACACCACAGCAAAATGGTGTTGCAGAAAGGAAAAATCGGGCCCTCAAAGAGATCACTACCTGCATGCTGGAAGCCAAAGGTTTAGATGCTAACCTATGGGATGAGGCAATGAATGTTGCTGCACACATTTAGAAAATATTACCTCACTCTTCCATGAAATGAAATACTCCTTTTGAATCCTATTTTGGACACAAGCCAGATGTGTCAAATTTCAAGGTTTTTGGGTACACTGCATGGGCTCAAATTACGCATGACAAGAGGAAATTTTTGCAACCGCAAAGTATTGAATATTTGTTCATTGGATATCTAGAAGAATTTAAGGGATTCAAATTTTTGGATATCAGAACCAAACAAATTTTCATTGAAATAAGTGTCCAATTTGAAGAACCTCTCCAAGAGGTAGAACTAGTTGAAGAAAACTATGCCTAAATTCCCTCCTGTTTTGCTGATCATTTGGGTGATGAAAGTGGGAGTGAAGGATCTTATTTTGCAGATATGACATCTAATATTAGTGAGAAAAATATATCAAGTTCAGAATCAGATTCTAAATTGCAAACCCATATCCCAACTTGGTCCAAAAGGACACTCTCTTCCGCTGGGCCAAACGTTGGAATCCTACTGATCCAAGAAGAACTCACTCTGATTTCCAAAGAGAAGGTATTGCTCTATCTTGTAATGGTTCATTTCTATCCGAGATCTATTATTTAATGATTGGGTCAGATCCTAAGTCCTACTACCATGCTAAAAAATATCCGAGATGGAAAGCTACTATGGATGAAGAGTTTAATTCTCTTCGGAAAAATGCTACTTGGGAGTTAGTTTCTCTTCCACCTGGGAGGAAATTAGTTCAATGCAAGTGGGTTTTTTGGAAAAATGTTGGTGCATATGGAACAACATGCAAGTAGAAAAAAATTCTGATTGGAAAAGGGTTATCCGAGGTCCAAGGAGTGGACTATCATGAGACCTTTGCACCAGTGGCAAAGATGGACTCCATTAGGCTAGTTTTGGCCATTGCCTCATCCAAGCACTAGGAGGTGCATCACATGGATGTCAAGAGTTATTTTATTCATGGAGAACTAAATGAGGAAATATACATGAAGCATATTGAGGGGTATACATCGGATCCTTCTTTGGTATGTGAGTTGTAGAAATCATTATATAGGCTAAAACATGCCCCAAGATCTTGGTATGCCAAAATGGATGCCTTTCTGCTCTCACAAAACTTCTGGAGATGAAAATCTGATCCTAATGTATATTTGCAGTGGTATGATGGTATTATTCTTATCATATTATTATATGTTGATGATATTTTGATAACATGAAGCACAGTTGCTTCTATTTCTTTCATAAAAAAGTGCTCTTCATGATGCATTTGAAATGAGCGATTTGGGGCTTTTGAAGTAATTTCTAGGGCTTGAAATCTCATAAGAATTTGATGGGATAATGGTAACTCAGTCAAAATATATTGCAGACCTATTAATTAAGTTTAACATGGCTTATTACAAGGCTGCATCATTCCCTTTCCTCTCAGGGATCAACCTTGAAGAGGGAAAATCCACTCCACCCATGGATTGCACTATTTACCGCCAGTTGATCGCAAGCTTGCTATACTTGACACATTCACAACCTGATATTTGTTATGTCGTAAATGTTGTATCAAGATACATGCAACAACCTCATGATCTCCATTGGAAGGCAGCCAAGAGGATCCTTTAGTACATTTAGGGCACAAGATCCTATGACATTCACTATGCTGCAGATTCTAAGCTAGAGTTGGTTAGTTATACAAATTCAGATTGGGAAGGGGATACCATAGATCAGAAGTCCACTTCTAGGTATGTCTTTATGTTTGGTGGTGGCCCCATTTTCTGGTCTAGCAAAAAGCAGGCTGTCATTGCATTCTCTTCAGCAAAGGCCAAGTACAGGGGAGCAGTGAATGATTGCATCCAAGCTGTTTGGTTGCAAGGCATTTTTTCAGAGTTAATTAGAGGAAATTTCAACTCAAAATGGGCCTCCTAGGGAAAATAATAAAATAATAAAATAATTTTTATTAATTTTGAAGGAAGAAAAGAAAAAACTACTTTTTTTTATTCGTATTTTCGACATATCTCCCTGTGTTTTTACTCAAATTTCAATCAGGAGAGCTCATTAGATGAGGAATTAAATCCTGCATCCAATGAGTACCCACTCGGCATACTTTTGACGGACCCCTCTACCCCAAAAACAAGAAATACCTGAAAAAATGTAACTTCAATTGTTAGTTTCACATGGTGTCTGTAACTTCATCCCTATTACTTGAACAAGCTCATAAAGGAAATATCATCCAAGTATTATTTTCACGTCCTATGCCTTGCATTGATTCCAAGACTTCCTTGGATAGGGATCCCTATATGGGAAATGAACAATGTTTTGACTACATCCACAATGGAATATTTAATATTTTAATGATTTAGAAATCTGGCTCCATACCAGGAGAAATACCTCCGGTCCATGACTTTGAGAGACAAGAACATGCCCAAGTAATAGAAATCCTACTCTATGACAAATCGGAGGTTCCAGGATATATTTCATTAGACGAAGGCTATTACTCTTATCATAATCAAGGAAGAAATTTATTATCAATGAACAAATGTTAATAAATAAACATGAACACCAAAGAGATATGGTACACACAAAAGACTACTAAAATATACAAAAAATCTAACATTTTGATGAACTACACTATAAAACCATAGTGCATCTCATTATGCATATGAGGGTGAACATCATTTGCTTGTGGCTGAGAGTAATTCATGGTGTAGTAGTAAATGAAATGACGCAATGAACTCGGACTCCTTCTCATGGAAGCTAAAATGCTTTTCTTACCTTGTGTGGCCTTTAAAATTGAAACAAAGGAGCCACAATAATCATCTCACATCGGGGTAAGAGTTGGGTACCTAGGTTTAAAACTGTTTTTGTCCTTCCATACATAGACATCCAAGATCCTAATATTGTAAGGCTTGTAGATAGGGTGGAGGCAAAGTGTCTATTAGGCCCATTTTGTTTTCTTACATTTATTTTGCATTTTCCTATTTATATTTTTTTACTAATGTTTGCATGTGCATAAGTTAACTTCATGACAATATAACTAGGGAAAATTTGAAGGATCCATAATTTTCTTAAAGCTTAAAGACCTTGGCCAATGTTACTAATATTTAAATTTGAAACATAAAATGTTTGGGGAAATTTTTGTAAAAATATTCAAATTCCTAAGAACTTTATATAGCTTTTGGAAAATTTTGGCAATTTTTAGAGTGTAAAAAAGTTATCCCATGGAATTTGGGTGAATCATATTAGAAAAAATGGAAATTAGAAAATCTATTTTGAAACAAAATATCAAAAAATAGCCAATGGGATAAAAAATTTCCTAGGTGGGAAACATAGTTCCAAGCATATGATCTAGATAAGCAGAAGACTCAGAAGAATCTTGGAGAAGATCAATGATGGTAAAGATATTTCGCTAATAGAATAGCGAGAAATATAAAAAAGAGGCCGGCTTGCGAAATTGGAAATAAATCGGTGTAAAGGAGATCGAGATCAACGGATGATGTTGATCCCAAAACAGATCAACGACTGTGAGACATTTTGCAAGATGAACTAGAGTGGAGGAAGAAAATCCTGGTGGGCACGATAGTTTATGAAATCTACCCTTTGTTGGTTGAGGTCCACCATTGATCTAAATCCGATGGTTGTTAGTGAATTTCACTGATGAACTAGAAAGGAGGTTAATTACATGAGATGGGAGAAAAAATTTAATGTAATATTCTCTATAACATTTGGAGTCCACCGTAATTCTGCATGGATCTAGATCCAACGGTTACCAATCATTTTGCTCGTTGAAATAGGAGGTGAGTTAACACAGAGGATGGATGTGAAATTATTGTGAGAACCAAAGTTTCAAACAAAATCTGATGAATAGATATGATGGTCACGAGGGATCCCACACAAGAAATCAACGATCAAGACGAAATTCACAAAGTCTAAACGATAATTAGATGAACAGATCTGATGGTCAGGAGTGAACCCGCAAAAGAAATTGACAGACCAAAAGGACTTTTTCAAGTGGAAGTTGGAAAGAGGAAATTCTGGAAATTGTTCAAACAAATGTTGAAAAAACTTGTTCTGCATCTCACACCAGATCTAATATTGACTGTCGGGAAAGGGTGCACAAGATATCGATGCCACAAAAAAAAATTTGCAAGTAGAAGACGGAAAGCGGATTGACTTTGCAGAAAAGAATGTGTGGAAGCAGGTGTTTAACTTCAGATCAGTGGAGAGGCTACATGAAATCGACAGTGCAGAATAAGTCATGCCGAACCAAAAGTGCAGAAAATATGATTTGTTGAAGAAAGAAAATTGTTGTAGAGTCCAGCTGCAAAAAATGATAATGGCAGAAGAAGACAAAATATGAAGATATGTTACAAAAACTCGTGATCACTCAGCGATTGGACTTCATGTTTGTCATAAGGCATCGAATGGTTTGATCAGTTATGGAAATGGACAATTAGGCATACCAACAGGTAAAGGGTTTTAGGACATATATGTATAAAAGGATGTGTGTGATGAATGGATGTTTGCACTCTCTGCGGATAGAGAACTGGTGCATGGATCGTCCTCAAAGTAGTGATTGTAGAATGACAGAGGAATCTGAGCTCTTCTAAGCATATCCCAAACAGAGACAATGAGGTGAACCAAGGCACATAAGCAAATCCAGAATCAGATCAGAACAAAGTTGGTATGCATTTTATATCTATTTTACTACATAGTGTACTAAACAATTTTAAATATGAGAAACAAGGGTGGTAGGGTGGTGCTAGGAAAAACATGGTGTCTTCTCTGTACAGGTTGAATCTTGTACAACTGAAAGTTGGTGCTTTCACTTAGTTGTAGCTAGAGAATGTTGAAGCCTGTACAAGTGGAAGTTGGTGATTTCACTCAGTTGTAGCTAGAGAATTTTATTTTAGTGGGTGCTAGAAAAACATGAGGGTTGGTGCTCTCCACAATTGAAAAACATGAGAGTTTGTACTCTCCACAAGAAGGATTTTGTAAAACAAAGTTTGCAGCCTCATTTGAGTAGTTTATCAAATAAAAATGCATATTTTTTTTATCTCTATCATGTGTGTGTGATTGATAATCATCATCTCTTCTATTATACTTGTTGAATTATCATAACTATAAATCTATAATCAATAACAATAATTTAAATATTGGAAATGGTTTAAGACTTACAAACACATATTCACTCTCCCCCCCTCTCAGTGTGTCATTGTGTCTAACAATTGGTATCAGAGTCAGTCCTTCATCACGATCCTAACTATCTTCAAGGAGATCCTTAGATACATGGATTATTCAGAAAATTGAACACCTCTCTTTGATGAGAACATATATGCAATATGGAGTGGAAAGATGAAGTGGTACTTGCAATCAGTTGGGTATGATTTATGGATTTCAGTTGTAAATGGTTATATACCTCCAAATAAAGTGAAATTGACAACTCAGAAAGAAGCTAGAAGTTACAACTCAAAAGCCAAAGAATTTATACTAGACGGATTACCTGATCGTGCCAAAGGAAGGGTAGGACAATGTGTCTCAGCTAAAGAGCTTTGGAACAAACTAAGGGATCTATATTCAGCCGAAGGAAAGGAATCTAATTCCCGTACAATGTTGATGAACTCAATCAACCATGAAGGTAAAGTTTCTCCTAAACACTTTGTCTGTAATCACTCAGAATGTGACGATTGCTCTCATACAAGTGAAGAAGTTGATGAAGGTATTGTGAATTGTTAGGCAGAACTTGTAGCTGCACTAGGAGAGATTGATGACTTAAGAAAGATGATCAAAAAACAAGCTAAAGAAAACTGTCAAGAAAGAAAAGCAACATAGCTACTTGAAGCATCCATTTCAAGACAATTAAATGACAACAAAAAAGTATGTAATACTCAAAAAGATGAAATTGATTCCCTGAAAGAAGAAATAGCGAGATTAAGCATGTGTCAAAATCTAGTAGCTAAATATGAAGGAAGTCTTGAACAAAATAAGAGAGAACTCTTATAACTCAAATTAGAACACCATTCTCTAAAGAATCAATTGCAAAAATATCAAGAGGAATGTCAAGGCTTGTTAAGACAAATTGAAATAACCTTGAAGAAGATATAAGAAGGAAACTCAATATGAAAGGTGAAATCTGCTAAAGACATGAATAGGAAATTCTTTCTTTAAAAATTTTGGTCAAGGAAAATGATGAATTAATAACCAAGTCAAAGTTTGGAAAAGGTTATATGATCTCAGATCACATTGTCAGCCATCAGAGATATCCACATGACAATACTGTGATAGGATTTGACAAGTCACAGAATAATTTCGAAGAAGGAGAAAGTCCCCAACTATCTCAAGAAAAAATTGAAGAGAAATCTAGAATTCGTAATGATAGTAGAGAAAAATGACATGACACAAACTCAATTATTCGAGATGTTTAAAATTTCCCACATAGAGCTAAGGCTCAGGAAAAGATATTTTGAAAAATGCAAGCCTTGGTATGTTAGAATCAATACCATCCGAAACATTGTGTTGTTGTAGGTACCACATAGATTTTGATATATATTATCATACATTTGCACATATACGTTGTTTTTTGCATCCTAACCATGTGCAGGAATGCTCAAATATAGTACCGCCAATGTCATCTAGATATTTCATCCATACCATAATGTGTCCGAGGTAATATTGGTAGACATATTACTTAAAACAATGTGTAGAGGGTTCTTGCAACAAATGTGGTGGGTTATCATTACGGTATGATTGCATCCATGAGAGTGAAGACAAACTGTTCATTAATACAATCGTCGAGAAGCAGAACTATCAATATGAGACATATCAGCTACAAGATGGGAAAGAAAGCAGGAAGATTAAATTGGTGACTTCACAGGTGATAAGGTACACGAATAATACTCATTTAAATGACTATATTGTTTATGTTGTTTTATAGCATTGTTTATTACCATAAATTAATATTCATGTAAATATTTTTATGTTGTTTAATAACATTGTTTATTTTGTTTCCCACTATGTGCAAGTATGTGAATTTATTTCATAGTTCAGTGGAAAGGTCCAACAGTACATTCAACATGTCGATATGGAATGGTGGAAAGATGAGAAATTCGGAATATGTCGAGACACATTCCCTACCGAAACAATACTATTAGTGGTTGAATTTGCAGAAAATTACACCCTACAACCACAAAATGAAATACAAAGTTATCACTCAGAGCAGGTGAGCATAATGGTCCATATTACTTATTGACATGAGCCAAATAGAAATGAAGAGAAACGCATGATATTGAAAGAAAGTCACTTCTACATTAGTGAGGACTGAACCCATCACATCCATTACATGCAACATTGCTTTAAATTGTTTTATGATCATGTGATAGCCATGGATATACCATTTTGTTGTCATTTGGCCATATGGTTGTGATGGTCAGTTCAAGAATGCACATGTATTTCAATGGTTGTGTTTTTTGCACATAAAATACAAGGTACCACTCATATGAAACTACTTTGAAACTGGTCATGGAAAAGGAGAGCACGATGGCACTGGTGCATGCAAAAAATATGCCCTTAGAAGGGATGAGATGAAGTTTACAAGTGCTCACATTCGAGAAGCTACATCTATAGTGAAATGGTGTGCATCTGTGATGGGAGAACAAGAAACAAGGAAAAATCTAGTGCAGAGAATATTCTAGGAGGTGAAAAATGTAGATTGATCCAACACACAGCAGGTGAACACATTGCATGGAACTCGATAGTTTCATTCAATTAGAAGCTCAGACAACTCGACCCTACAAATATGGATAGGATTGAAGGCTTTCTTTTGTGGTTCTTGTAGCATCGGTGAATGGTATGATTGTGACTATACAGATACAAATGATACATGGGATCGAGTGACACTTGCGACCGATTTGAAAGGGGATAATGAAATAGACCGAGTGGAAGATGATCTGACATATATTTCTAAAAACTATGATCACATATCAGATGTCATACAAGCAGGTACAAAAAAGTAAATTTGTAGTACCTAAATCACTACAAGCCTTTGCATATAAAGAAATTTTATTTTTGTTACATGCAAGCCTATTTTTTAATAAATGTATTGTTAACTTGACATATTTCCTTTCATAGGTCAGATATATGGAGTTGTTTCCCAAAAAAATAATGAATGGGGTTCTAGCTATTGGTTGGTGTTGTCACCTTTCACACACCTGGGGGGAGGCGTGGCAGAAATCTTCAAGCCACTCGGTGTGTCCTTGGGGGAAAGTATCAAGTCAAGGCTGTCACCTTGTTCTTGACTCCTCCGTTTAGGCTCAACTCCTAACGAAGCCAACGGGGGTAGACATTATTAAGTTACTAAGGATAATTACTTTAGTATGATGGTATTAAATTGAATAAGTTGCTTAGGATTTTGAAATTAACAATTGAGAACCATAGATGACAAGATGAAAAATAAACACAAGTAAGCACAATGATGACACACAATATATATATCGAAAGAAGTAAACAAATAACCAGTACCTTAAAATGGAGTCACAAAATGATTAAATGTGCTTGCATGTGCTTGGAGTGAATGTTTTGCAATTGTCTCTTGGTAAGTTTTAAGTTAATATGAAACATGAGTGGATTAAATTAGGCGAAGGGGGACTCCAGACATACACAAGGGGTACTTGGAGTATGTCCAAAAATAAAACCTTCACAGCTACCCACAAGGAATGCGTGGGCTGAATGGAGTCTCTGAGACCATGTTCATATTACACTCACTAGGGTGTAATAGAGATCGATGCCTCGAGGTCACTGTCCAGGAGTTCCCACTTCCTTTCAGTATTTTTCCACCATTTACGGTTGGATCAAGGCATTGGATTTTTGCCTGATGGTGGTTAATTGGAGAAGGTGAAACCTAATTAGTCTAGTCACTCAAGTTGCTTTTGATGCAGCTTGACTGATTGGATGAACTGCAGCCAAAACGCAGAGCTACACACCGGAGACTTTGTAAGTTTTAGTAAATTTTAATCGATGTGTTTTTTATTAAAAAAGAAAACCCATCAGGAACCTCTTTCGGTCCAAGTGGACCTCAATCGTGGAATCAAGGAGGGGGTTTATTTTAAATGACTGCTTGCATAAATTAACAATGAATAATGAAGCAGAAAAAATAAAACAAACCACAGGTTCTCTAATTAAATCTACCACGATCCTCTTTCACCTTTCGATTCAATCGCGATTCGTGGGGTAAGTATTCAAATTAATTTGAATTTATAATATGGAAGATATGATGAAAGTAATGAAAGTAAACTATTTTGCATAAATAAAACTAATCTAGAGCAAAAAGTAGAAAAATGCAAAAAAGGAAAAAAGGACGTGAACCCCCCCACAAGGGATGGGGAATGGGCTCGAAAGAGCCTATTAGAAATTATTTTTTATTACCAGAAGTTACAATATCAGAAAAATTATATAATTCCTCTTGGTTCTTATACAAAACGAACCCAATATATTACAAAGTGCAAAAAAATAAATATTTCGGGAAAAGGGGAGACCCTTGGGGGTTCCGGATGGCCCAAAACTTACTTCTCGGACATCACCTCCTCTTGTTTTCTGTTATACATGCTAAAAAAAGCAATCTTATTAAACTGAAATATTCCCAAAAGTACTTTGAAAGTATCTTTGGGTCCTCACACTTTCAACTACAAAGAGCTAAGTTAAAACTAGTTAATAAAAAGGTGAAAAAGGAACCAAGGAAAGCAAGCTTTCCTTGGGATATTGGATTTCCTTTTGGGAAGCCAATATGATGTGCACTGATTGTTGGATTTATCTTTTATAAAATAAAACAGAAATCTAATGCATGCAAGCTACAAGTTTTCCTTAAAATGCCATGCAAAAAAGACGATTTCCCCAAAGCTAGATCTAGAATGTCAATTAGAGGAAATTTCAATTAAAAATGGACCTTCCCAAAATAATACAAATTCCATGTCATCGTGTATTAGCCAATCAAAATGATTTAAAATTCAAAAAGGGAACACCTCTTAAACAATTTTTTAATATAAATTTGGGGATAGGTATCATAAAAAAAACTACTTTTTTTGTTCGTATTTTTGACATATCTCCCTATGTTTTTACTCAGATATCAATCAAAAGAGATTGTTGGATGTGGAATTAAATTCCACATCCAACGAGTACCCACTCAGCATACGTTTGATGGGCCCCGCTACCCCAAAAACAAGAAATACCTAAAAAATGTGATGATGATGTCATCATCATGTTTTTTTAGGTATTTCTTATTTTTGGGGTAGTGGAGACCGTCAAAAGTATGTCGAGTGGGTACTCATTGGATGCATAATTTAATTCTACATCCAACAATCTCTCTCAATCGAAATTTGAGTAAAACCACACGGAGATATGTCGAAAATACGAACAAAAAAATAGTTTCTATTTTCTTCCTCCAAAATTAATAAATTTATTTTATTATTTTAACAATTATTTTATTAATTTCCTTAGAAAGCCCATTTTGAGTTGAAATTTCCTCTAATAGGCTTATGAAACCTTTTAAGAACAATATCTAGATTATGAGCTTTAGAAAGATAGATCTATGTTAAATTTCACTCTAAGATGATAGATCTAAACAAATCAAAGCTATGAACCAAGTAACCGAGTGGATTTTAAATTTTGAGAGGAGAAAGAGAAGAAGGAAAGCCTATAGCCGTGAAGATCAACCATGGAGCTTTCTGGTGGAATGTCGAGGGATTATTCATTTGAGAAAGTTTTGTAGAAAGTGAGGAACCAAACTAGATCAGCACCCTCTCCAAGCTAGGAACCTCCAACTAATCCAAAGGTGTTCCAAAATGCCCGTGAGATCTAGTTAATACATAAATAGAGATATTAGAATAGCATGCATATAAAATTATAAAACATGTTAAATCTAGATCTCTATACATGCATAAAAGAAAAAGAGATAGCCAATAAAATTATTAACATATTCCTTACCTATCAAGATCATAATAAAAATTTTATCAATCTTTTAGCACTGGATCCACAATGTCAAAATAAGCAAGTTACGAACACAGATACAAGTTACCTCAGTGAAACATGGAAATTCTCATCCACACATAATAACTTGACACCATCTTGCCTCCAAAGCTATTCTCTATTTCAACATGAAAAATATAGCAACATTACAACAGCAACAACTCCTCAATCCGACTCTAACTAACTTGGAAAGGATGAAAATGTGCTTTATTTATAGTAAAAACTGAAACCCTAGCCCAGAGGGGGTGCATGTCTAACTGAAAGAGAGGTTGAAGCTGAGAAAGAGTCAAGCGAAGCCTGATCTGATGATGAACTGAGTCTAATCTAATGATGAACTGAGTCTAGCTAGATGAACTGAGTCTAACTGAACTAGAACTACAAATCAGAGTGACACCTCACTCAGTGAACTGAACCAACCAACAAACAACTCCTATCTTGATCCACATGTGTGGAGGAGAGAAAAAGGAGAGAAAACCCTATATCTGTATGAGCCAATTAAGCTCCTCTTCAGCCCACATCATGCCTTCAGCCAAGGAGTGGGAACTCCTAGTCAAACTGAATCCAATGAGACCGACTTCAGTCAAAACGGAGCAAATCCACTGATTTAGGAATTTGGATTTGATCCATTATTTAATTAATTTTTAATTAAATTAATTAATATTTGATTTTTTTGGATTTTCTCAACTGAGTGATGGAAAAATCACTCAAAACTTAGGAAAATTGGTTTTATGGTTTACCGAGTGCTCTGAGTTACAAAATGAGCACCCCCATGACTGAATTTGACTTTTAACCCCACTTTTATTAAAAGACCATTTTTTCCAATTAGATTATTAAAAAATAGCCTAAGTTTTGTGGAAAAATTAAAATTAAAAAATAAAATCAAAAACAAAACCTAGGGGGACTTAGCACATGTTCATATGAATCAACCATAATTCCTACCATATTTATACATTGACACACAGACTCTAATAACCTCAATAGGCCTAAATGCCAAGCTGACCACCACAACTTTGGATGTATTGAGTGAAAAATTCAGAAATTATCAGTCGTTTATTCAACAACCAATAATAACCAAGGGAAAAAACACTTTGGGATGATTGGATTGACAAATAAAGTCCAAGAGACTGAGTCTTTTACAGGCACTACCATGCTAGAACATTTTATTACAACTCCCCCAAGGGGGTTTGAACATGTGGTAAATAAAAAAACACTTCCCAGAAGCAAGTCTGAAGGTCTTCTGAAGTCCAAACAAATCATATTTGTCCGGTTCACCAGGATCACTTGATAAAACCACCAAGTACAACTTAGGTGGTAACATATGGCTCCAACTACGGGATATGTGGTCGATCTACTCATAGGGCAAGGAGAGGATATGAGAACACCAGAATATTTGGTTTATACACCCTATAAAAACATCTCAACTTGACAAGAAAACCTTAGTACCACAAGCTTTATAAGAAACCAAATGAACCATTAAGCTGAAAATAAATGTAACTAACTAATGGAGAAGAAAAAGTTTTATTATAGCTAAGTACAAAACAGAAATGCGAAAAGTAAATTCTCTCTTTGAAAGAGCTTATTTTCCTACTTTAAGCATGATATAAAAAGTTTAGGTGTAATAAAAAATCCAATGTAACCACCCAAGCATTTTAATAACATAAATATTTTTTGCCTTGTCTTTGGTTAGAAGCCAAAG
The DNA here is from genome assembly GCA_001517045.1 of Pseudotsuga menziesii. Lineage (NCBI taxonomy): Eukaryota > Viridiplantae > Streptophyta > Pinopsida > Pinales > Pinaceae > Pseudotsuga > Pseudotsuga menziesii. The sequence goes on from LPNX011229929.1 coordinate 216,462, forward strand.
TAAGGATACTTTATTCAGAAAATGCAAACCTGCATGATGATCCGGAATGGGCGGGTTGGATGGGAGATCATAAGAATATAATACTTCATCAAATTTCTTCCCAAACTGGTATGTGCTCATGTAGGATGCTTCTATCCATGACTGGATAGGACTGATATTCCAATCGATAAGATGAGGCAGACTTACTACATCATCATATTGATCATCAAGGCTTATCAAATGATAACTCATTGCATAAGCCCTAAGCAGATCCAAATCATAAGGAAACTGTATATGTGAAGATGATAGCTGAGACTGATATTCCACTGACTGCATCACATCTATCTTTCACAACACTACTTCTCAATGTCTTCATTATTGATACCTTTGTACGACTCTGAATGATCATATAAGAGTTTTGAATGCTCCTCTTCCATACTAGGATTTTCCCAGGTCTCCAGATCCATGCTTCCCTCTATGAAAGTATAGTAAATTGGACTTCCACAAATTTCTAAATAGACACTCCCCTTGCTGGATATAGCATAGATGGGATTCTTAATAAGATATTCACAAAAATTCCAATAGTCATCACCACCATCTATGTCAAATGTGATGGATTCTCCATTGTTGATATCATGTTCTGATATCAAGTTCTCTTTGTTTTCATTACTGATACTGATATATGGCTCAAACTAATCATATGGATAAAATGCATGCTCCTTTTCCATATCAAAATTTCCCAATGCCACAAGGTCCATGCTCTCTCCTTTAGATGTGCCATAGACAAGAGAATCAACAAAACCATCAAATTTTTTTGGTTCATTATTTTCCTCATAGACTGGATATTCCATGAATGTCCAGGACTCCTCTTCAACATCTTTGTTAGACATGAGGTAGTCTTCGTCACTTGTATCATGCTCCAAGTTATACTTGTCCTCATTTTTATACTTACCTTCTTCAGAAAAATGGGAACAAGGCAGTAAAGCTTCCATACTGTCATCATTATAGGGAGAACAGGTAGGAGTCCCATCATGCACATTACGTTTTTCATCATAAGTTTCCCTATAAGATTCTACAATGGTTTCATCCTTAAGTATATCTGGAGTACAAATGCGATCATCATCACTAAAATAATCATGAAAGCATTCCCAGTCATCACTATTCTCTGTTGATGTTACACAAAGAGAATCTTTAACAATTTTTTCAACCAATGGCTCTTCATGCACAGACTCAATGGGATCATAATGGATTTCTGAATGTTGGGTGTTGTACACCATGTTGATACTACATATCTCAGGATATTCTATATAAAAAAATTTCCAAGGAAATAAGTACTTCAAATTGATCTCAATGAATGATTTAGCATCGAATGATTCAATATCATTCCCATCATAATGCCATTGCTCCAAAAATATTTCGAAGAATTTTGCAAGGGAAGTAATAGATTTCCTAGGAAAACACTCATGAAGCCAACATGAAGCATCCCCTTGCATAAATGAGCAAACATTGCCATCATATGATCCTCATGTTGAATGTTGTTTTACTCATATGTGACAGAAAAATCATAACATGGAATCTGGCTGAGTGATCATTATCATCTCCCCGAAAGCCTGGAAGGGAAGTAGATGTCATTTCACTAACGAGATGATTAGGAAAGCCAGGGATCGTAGAGAAATCAATGGGAGGACAATCATTAATGAATATTTTTTATATTAATGCACATGTAATTACATCAATGCACATTTAATTACATTTATGGGTCAACTCTTCGAACTATTTCCTTGGTGGGTCAACTATGCAATAATATCCACCGCATGACTATTGGTAGTGTTTCCATATTTCCCTTTCCCATATACACTTGTAGGAGCCAACGACATGCAATTATGCTGATCCATTTGGTTTTTCACTCCAGGACCAAAAGCCACCAAGTGTCCTTGAACCAATTTTTCAGGCGACTTTCAACTGGACATAAATAAACAATCGGAGGTCGGATCGATGAACCGTCAAATCTGTTGGTATCCTGGCATTGGAGTACATCTAGGGGTCCCTCTCCATCCTATTTTCATTGCACAATGAATACATTGTGTAATGATTTCATAAAATAGGGTTTTGCTCAGTTTCCTTGAATGCAACTCTTGCATTAGTGGGTCAACTATGTAAAAAATTCTACCGTGTGACTATTGGTAGTTTTTCCATATTTTCCTTTCCCATACACACCGACAAGATCCAACGTCATGCAATTATGATGATCCATTTGGTTTTAAGCTCCAGGACTAAAATTCACCAAGTCTCCCTTAACCACTTTTTGAGGCGACTTTCAACTGGACATAAATCAACAACCGAAGGTCGGATCGATGAGCCGTCGAATATGTTTGTCTCCTGGAATGCAAGTACATATAGGGGGGGCTCTACAGCTTGTTTTCATTTCCCAGTGACTACATTATGCACTGATTTCATAAACTAGGGTTTTGCTCAGTTTCCTTGAATGCAACTCTTGCCTTGGTGGGTCAACTATGCAAAAAACTCCACCGTGTGACTATTGGTAGTGTTACCATATCAGCCTTGCCCATACACACCTATAGTAGCCAACAACATGCAATTATGCTGATCTGTTTGGTTTTTTTCTCCAGGACCAAAAGTCACCAAGTGTCCCTAAACCACTTTTTGAGGTGACTTTCAACTGGACATAAATCGACAAGCGGAGGTCGGATCGATGAACTGTCGACTCTATTGATCTTCTGGCATGCAAGTACATCTACGAGGGGCTCTCTATCCTATTGTCATTTCCTGCTGACTACATTGTGCATTGATTTCATAAACTAGGTTTTTGCTCGGTTTCCTTGAATGCAACTCTTGCCTTGGTGGGTCATCTATGCAAAAAAATCCACCTTGTGACTATTCATAGTGTTTCCATATTAGAATTTCCCATACACACCTATGGGAGCCAATGAAATGAAATTATGCTAGTCCATTTGTTTTTTCTCTCCAGGACCAAAAGTCACCAAGTGTCCCTGAACCACTTTTTGAGGCGACTTTCAACTAGACATAAATAAAAAACTGGAGGTCGGATCAAGGAACCATCGACTCCCTTGGTCTCCTAGCATGTGAGTACATATAGGGGGGACTTTCCATCCTGTTTTGATTACTTGATGATTAAATTGTGCAATGATTTCATAAAATATGCTTTTGCTCAGTTTCCTTGAATGAAACTCTTGGGAGAAGCTCTTGGACCCTAAAAAATGGTTTGTCTTCTTCATATTGTTGTTTTTTTAACATGGATATGGCTATGGTGTCTTTCTTATATTTTAAGATTGTGTCTAGACTTGGATGGTATGTGGACATTGGAGCTTTAAGACGTGTGACATACTATAGGTCATTATTAAACATGTTTCAAGAGAAAGAGGGAGGTATGTGTGTAGATCTTGGTTATGATGCTACTTATCACGTGTGAGTGATGTTCTATTTGTTCCTTGTTTGAATAAAAATGTTTTGAGAGAATTCCTTATATGATATATGTATAGTATAAAGTTCCATTTGAAGGAAAATAGTGTACCATCAATGATTGTATTTTGTTGAGAAAGGGTGGTCTTTACAGATTTCTTGTTGATCAAGTGGCACTTGTACATTCCATAGAATTTATTAGGTAGAGGGAATTTACCTTTATGATACTCTTTCTTGAAAATTCTCTTAGAAAGAGATACTTGACCTATCTCAGGTTAGTGTGTCGATTGTAAAATGGTTTAAGGTGTGTGATAGAGGTTATGATGTTAAAAAGTTGATGGTAGTCATACATGGGTTGTTAATTGAACCATGATATTGGTATTTTATTAAGGATGGATTTATGAAGTTATACATCTTTCTGATTTTCATAGATACATTTCATTTGTCTTAGTGTTGTATGGAGATGTGATTATCTTTGTAGGATGTCATGAACAACTTATGATGTGGTTTCTAGTGATTATCTCCCATGGTGTTGACTTGAGGGATGATGGATTTTGGAAAGTTGTTGATGATGCAGAGTTATGTTCCTTCATATTCACAGCTATTCAACATTCTTGGAGGTTTGAGAGGTTGTGATCTAACTAGATGGTAGGTCTATTGTATTTGCAATGGGATCTTAGTTGTATTGGTGAAAATAATTTCTTTATAATATGGAGTATTAGCTTTTGAAGTTACTACAAAATCCCTTACACTGTCTTTACTTTAGGGGTTCTTCATGAGACTCGGGGTACATGGTGTATGATTATCCCTTGGATGGTATGTGACATATATAAATATTAGAGGTGGCTTACTTAATGGTTACTTGATCTTAGTTGGATGAGTCATACATTCTTCCTTGAAGTATTGGAGATCTTCAAATATTTAGTAGGATATGTCATGATAAGGTCTATAATATCATAATATCACATAGGTGAACCACACATTAAGTATCATTTTAATTAAACACATAATTAATGAAATACATAGTTAAACATATCTGAAAGGCATATGATAAATATCACGTTCCCATATAAAGGAAACCATGTATATAAATCTGAACATTGCTTTATATTATATGGACATATAATGTTTACGAAAATGGCATGCGACGGCCATAATACAAAATAGTGGATCATACTGTACATCTTTGTGTATACAAACAAAATAGTACATGTATGTATCCCACCTATACGTGGATTATATGTATTCCCCCTATACATGAATTCTATTTATCCTCCCTTTCACTGCCACTGTTAGTGGATTTTGAGAAGTCTATCTTTCTTTTTCGGCTTCTCGGTGGTATTCCCCAACATTGAACAAGAAGAATAGATCTCATTTCCGGAGACTACACACAAACCAAAATTTGTAAGTTAGTTTACCAACTTATAAAAATTCTATGTACATTTGTTCAAATTCCAAGCCAATATAACATTTTTACTTATTTTCTGTGTGTAAGTGATGGTGGGTCTGGGTGTAACTGTATGTACCATCAGTGCCTCACTAGAAAAGGCCCTGATTGGGTGCTCTTCAAGCACCACTCGCTCACTATCAAGCTGCATAAAATAATATATATGTCAATGTTAGTAAATCGATGGGTGCACAAAAAATATACTTGCATGTACAAAGAAAACTATACTACATGGAAAGACAATAATTTTTTCAAAGAAATCGAGACATACACATACTTGGGGGACGAGAGGTGGGTGAGCAATGGCCTCGATTAGGTGATATTTAGGAACCACTCAATAACTATTAAGATGCATAAATTAATATATATGTCAATGTCAAAAAATCAATAAGTGCACCAAAAAGATACTTGCATGTACAAATAAAACTATACTACATCGAGGGACAATGACTTTTTCAAAGAAAGTGAGACATACATGTACCTGGTGGGGGAGAGGTGGGTGAGCAGCAACCCCGATTGGGTGCTCTTCAAGCACCACTCGCTCACTATCAAGCTACATAAAATAATATATATGTCAATGTTAGAAAATCAATGGGTGCAACAAAAAGATACTTGCAAGTACAAACAAATCTATACTCCATGGAGAGACAATGGATTTTTCAAATAAAGCAAGACATACAGGTACCTTGGGGGGGGGGGAGG
>LPNX011229929.1:222085-246945 GCA_001517045.1 Pseudotsuga menziesii
CACATATCATAAGCATTTGAATCATCAAGAACCATAACACAAAAGAACACAACACTATATAATTTTTTAATCTTTTTGTATTAGTTTTGGTCCGGCTACAACCGTGAGGTGAAATCAGCACCTACTGATATGTAGAGCACCTACTCTGCATCCAGGACCCTGCCTGGTTTTCTTAGACCCTACTAAGAAGGGTTTGAGGTATCCTAACCTCAAATGCAAGTCAAGCTTGCATTTACAATTTAAGCTCACTGTCACATCAACATCAACTATCTCTTCAATTTGTTCTATTGCTAGTCAATACTGTTGATCATCTACTCATCACTCTCATCAACACTGCTGCAACACACTTCTAAATCTTCTTTGTTCATCAACACCTACTCTTCAATACTACCAAGTCATCAAGGTCTACTCAAGATTCAAGTCAAACACAACGGTATTCCCATAACACAGTCAACTCAATCAACTAAACATAAAGGTCTTCACAAACTAGACTATCAAACAACAATCAAACTTGTCATCGTCATCATTGTCTTCTTTACTGGTTGCTTGTCATCAACCTGTCACTATCATTTGTCATATCATATCAGACTGTTGTCACTGTCATATGAATGGCTATCACTATCTTGTCAAGTCAATGTATGTCACTGTCAAGCTATCACATAAAAATGCTATAACTATTGTAAGGTCAACTGGTGTACCACTGCCATATCATCACTACCATATCTTCTTGTCATCAGGATGTCTGCTCACATCCTCAAGGTCTATCTAAACTTGTCATCAAGGTCTCAAGATTACCAACAAGGTCTGTAACATCATCATACATATACGCATCATATCGTTGTATGTCACTATAGTGCACACCACTATATCACTTCCTTACTGTATACTATTACTTGTCAATGCACACCTCACTGTATAAATATACTTGTATTGTACATGAACTTAGCCATTGTATATACTATTAAGGTATGCAACAAGTGTAGGGGTATCATCACATCATAGTAGAACATCAATATATCACCATAGGACTTACCTTTATCTATGTAGTATGGAGTAACTCATACTGCATTTGTTGTTTAGGAAGAAGCCTAAACACTGTGTAACCATACAAACTTGGATTGTGAGAGCAAGTGATGTAGATGTCAACAGAGGCAGCCAACATTCAACCTTAACACACCCTTGTAGTGTATCTATGCTTAGTTAAAATCCCTTTCATTTTTTGTACATGACTTTGCATGCCACTTTTAAGCCTGAATGTGTATAAAATACCAAACTCAGACTTGTGTATGTGTAATGGCTTACTCTCTCTTCATTTCTACCCAATGAGCTATCTTTGTAGTGGCTTAATCTATGCACTATGTGCTTGTAATAAATCATCATTACCAGACTTATTACTGTACATGCTTCATATACTCACATCATTATTGTTCCAACTTAATCATCAATATACCACTGGATAGTTGCATGCATCATCTTACCTCATAACCAATTGTAAATTTGGAGAATTGTTTTGGAAATGTTTGTGTCCATGATCAAACTAGGACTGTTTCAGGATGAGTAGAATAGACTCATCATCAAGTCTGCATATTAGGGTCTATGCATGCTGCTCCAACACTGTTCAGCTACTACAATAAATTAGGGCCTCCACGAAATTTCCCAATCCACTTGCCTCTCCTTCTCCAAAGTGTTTACTGGTTCATTTGTTGATTAGGATAGTCATCAAAACTCAGGTCCTTTGTTGCTGCTAGCACTTGTGTTTTGTTTGTGATGAGATTAGTGGAAACCTTGGATTAGGTATTTGTATAGAAAGATAGCAATAGCCTCCAAAAATCTTAGATCATCTCTGAGTGTGTGCTGCTGTAGCAATCATAGTTAAAATAAAAATAAAGTTTGAACAACAGATCCAAAATTGTCTTAGTACCACGATTTCTTCACTCCATTATCTACCTACGATAAGTAGAGATTCTTCCAAAAGTTTTCCCACTGTGACAGCTGTAAACTCTTCCAAAATTTAGTTTGTTTAGGCTCCTTCATAACTATAACCCCACAACTTTTTTAGAGGTGGAAGAAGTATTGCTGCTCCTCCTTGACCATCGAAATTTCTAAGAAAAGGCTGCTGCTACCTTAGAGAATAATCCAATATTTCAGAGATGGAAGATGTACTGTTGCTCCATGGATTCGATTACCTCAGTATTTATTTTTTCTTGAGTCCACAAAAAATAGAGCTATCCACTTCTTTTCATAAAAGATGCTAGGGCTGTCCACAAAAAGTTTATGACTGCTATTATAAGATAAAAAAAAGATGACTGTAGGAGACCACTATCAAACCAATATTTTTCACTATCCTGCAAAAATTACAGTGCCTCAGCTAGGGCAAAAAAAAAACAGTCCTTCAAAATTATGATTTCATCCCTAAGAGAATGCAACTTGGCTCCACCAAAATTATTCTCCATAGCCCAGCAATTTTTCATGGAAAAACTGTTCAAAAATAAATATTTTGACCAAGAAAATTTTCATTCTTTCCATAGGGCCTAATTTTCCTCAGTCACATACCCAAAATTCCTCAGTCTATTTGCCTCAATCCACAAAAAAATGACCTCAGAGCTCCTCCGAAAATTTCCTCAGTGGACCTCTGAAATTGCAGCAGTCTGACCTCCGAAATTGCAGAGCTAATCCAAAAAATTTGTGTGTATAAAATGAAGTTTGGATGGGTTATTAATACTGATTTTTCATTGAGCCGACATGTAATAAAAAATAATTTTATTTTTATTAAAATAAAATTGACTGAGCTGACTTCTACTTGAATTATTTTTATTTTGTGTTGACACATAACTTTACCATTTTAATGGTCACCATGTTTTGTCATTTTATTTGTTCCACAACCACTCCTTACCATAAGTAAGTGTTTCCACCGTACATTACCATCAAAAGGGTGCCATTAAGACACTAGGGCTTCCATACACATTCAATCCACCATGGTGTGTGGGTTCAAGACCCAAACCATCACATGCAATGGTGTAACCATATTATCTCCTTCAAGGGTTCAAGGACCATTAACCCGACAAATGTGGGTCCAAAGGCTTCTTCATGTCAACCAAGACTTCTCCAAGGGTTTCAAGAGCTTCTTCATCAAGCAAGGGGCTTCATGGTCTTCTTTAACCGCCTCAACCACATGATCTAGCATGATATCACCTGTGGGGTAGCTTGGTTTCTCCTGGGGTACCATGACATCATCATAGCATGAATGACCACAGAATGGTTCATTAATGCTTCTCTAACCCATCTAGGGTTTCTCCAACGTCCATCAAGGCTTCAAGACCATTTCTAGGTTTCTCAATGTCTTCAGCAAGATGGTGGCTTCAAGATCCAAGCTTGTGGGTACATGGACCTTGTCAACTGGGTACAAGGTGCTTCAAGGCACAAATCCACATTGTAAGGGATCAAGGTACTGCAGGTGGGACTTGGTGGCATCAATGAAATCTCGTGGGGCCACTGCAAGTCCATGTTAGCATCAATGACAATTTCATCAACAGGGAGTGGTGGGTGAGAAGCGACCCTGATTGGGTTCTCTTCAAGAACCACTCGCTCACTATCAAACTACATACAATAATATATATCTCAATGTCAGCAAATCGATGCCAATATACTTGCATGTACAAAGAAAACTATACTACATGGAGAGACAATTGGGGAAACATAGATACAATATAAGTGAGATATACATATACTTGGGTGACATGAATAGGTGTGTAACTAGTGGGTGGAAGAATTGACATCGAACTAAAAGGATGGGAATATGCATTCCTGAGAAAGGTTGCTCGGTGGGAAGCTCTATTGAGCATATGTTCCTACATCAAAAAAACATAAAGATACAATTAGACAATTTCAAATAATTAAAAAAGTACATTTTGAATCATTAAAAGCATAATTAAAATCATACATGTACTCATGAATCCTCAGGTATCTGAGACAGACATGTCTCAGATGCTACATACTCATCCTTCCCACCCTGCATAAAATATATTGTATCAATATTAAGATCTATTAAATGTGACAATTCCTACTATAAATATGTAAATCATGATGATAAATAAAAAATTAATGTTCTTACAAGTAATCGTGAAGGACCAAAATGATATGCATCATTGACTGCTACATCCATATCATGAGTGTCAACTGGCAGACTATGGAATTTTGGGGTCTCATTTGACACCAACTGTAAATGTTTTCACGTAAATTGTCAGATACTTAAAATATAAATAATTTATGAAACAATTGAACACTGTGATATAAAAAATAATAAACTATGTGAAGAACAAGTCTTACTTACATATTGGAGTAACCCATCGTTGCGAAAATCCAAAGAAGGCCCATAGCATATGTTTCGACAAGTGGTGCATAGATGCATCATGATGTGACGCTTTGACCCCTCTACATGTACACTGCGATCTCTAGATCTGGTAGAGTGGGGAGACCTAACTGGATCCTCTTTGGGTGATGGTCTAGCCCCAGATGTGCCAGCCCTAGATGTGCCAGCCCCAGATGTGACAACCCCAGATGTGCCGTCCCTAGATGTGTCAACCCCATATATTCCAACCCCCTAACCTACATTTCCCTCAACAACAGTGCCATGTTGAAGCAATGTATCTACCAAATCGAATAATTCCTCCTGTGTGTCATCAATCACAGGACCTGTAGGAGGATATAAACAAGGGGGTTTTGCTATGCGCAGAGGTTGTCCCACACGTTTTGGATCAGTCCTCACCCCTTTCCTATCTTGGGGCATCTCATGTCCTGCCCCCTAGAACTCTAAAATATCAAAGTAATTTACATGTTTACCCAATATAAATTGGGCATACAATTTTTCAAGGAAATAGAATGCGATGTCTCTATTCCCATGAGGGTATTCATCGAAGACCATGTACCAACAATCCATCTAGTTGTCTTTAATATTTGGTTTTATGCACCAGTCTATAGAAATGCATGGTCGACTAGTGGGAGGAACTAATTCAGTGCTAGGGTCTCGAAATAGTGAAAAAAGTTGATCTTTTGTTATCTTTAATGTCTTTATGTCTTTGTAGCTCAACCCAGTGGAATAGTATTGCCTCTGGGAATCCCTGTAGGCAATAATGTTGTACAATGCTCCCTGGGCATTAGAAATTCTATTTTTAATGCTATCTAGGGCCTCTCCCAATGACATCTTATGTGCCCCGCCCCCTAAAATGTGCACTAAGGTGTCTCAATGCACCCAAATGAGCAATAATTTCGGCATTCCTATCGTGCTCCTCCTCCATTGGTTTGGGGTTTGGATTTGGTTTTGGGTTTGGGTTATGGTGGTTTGGTTTTGGACATTTTCTTCAAGATTTGTGTTTTCTATTAATATAAAAACAACCAATTTTAAAATGAATTAATATTTCATTCTTTGTTTTAATTAAAAATTTATTAAATTAAAAGAAAAATCAAAGCAATTCTTGCCTAATACAAAAAAAAAAAACAATTATTTCCTAATCCTAAACCAAAAAAACAATGGAATTCTTACCTTTCATGGCATCCAAATCGTATTCCCTCTAAGTTGTATGCACTCTAAATCATTATCCTTCCCTTCAAATTGATCTCCTCTCTCCAAATAGTATGCCCTCCAAATCACCTTCCCGATATTTCCCATTTCTGTTATGTGTGGTCTGCAATGCAAAATGAGCAAATAGAGGCCACGGGCCTGTGTTTTCTTTTTTTAAGTTTTACATATCACATGTGTGATTTGTAACTCATCAAAATGCAAGTGCGATATATCACACTTGCAATTTGTAACACATCAAAACACAAGTGCGATATAGTCTAGCTTCGATTTTAGGAAAGGTTTTCCCAAACTAAACCATCCATAACGCATATGCGTTATCGATTTCATTTTCAGAATTGCATTTTAGCTTATTATAATGGCACTAAAAAGTGGAACCATCTTTATGCACGCGCCCCTTAGATAGAAAAGGAAGTACGATGCTAGGATGCTGCTTGGAGGATCCCAACCTCTCTAACGTCATACTAAACCACACCCTCGATGGCAGTCGCCTCAGAGCCACCAACCTGATTAGTACTCAAAACTATGGAAGGTCCAAAAATCCCCCTGAGATCCTGCGCTTATTTTTCTTTTATTAACCCTTTTTGTTAATCCTTATGCATCCCATGCACTACTTTCATTTAATCCTTTAGTTTACCTAATTGACTGATTAATTAATTTTATTTACCCACCCACCTTTTAGTTATCATAGGTTCTCGGGTTCTTTTTCTATTAGTTAGGATTTTACTTTAGTTCAAGTTCCTTAATTTACTCTTTTAACTATTATCTCACTTTAGCTTGACTTACCTTCATTTCATTATATATATATATAGATGTATTCTTTTTTTATTATATTTATTTATTTAATTTAATTTAACTTACTAGCATTTTACTAAATTTTTTCTAAACATTTTTATTAACCCTCGCAATTCAAAATTGATGTTGATTACCACTACATTTTCAATGCAACCAGCATTATCAATGAGATATGCTTCTCGCATGCCCTTTTGATAATTCCCATAGGCGAGGAGTTGGTATGACGACTGAGCCAATGTTACCTCAATCCACCTACCCTGTGGCACAGGGGATTCACCTTGTTGAGTAATATCTTATCACGTCCATTCATAAAGGGGGGGTTTAATAGTTAAAAATAAGGTCAATATATTGTAGGTATTGGAGCGTGGGGAACAGGGTATTGGGTGTTTCTTGGTATTGTGGTGGTATAAAAAGGGGTATCTAGTAAAAATAAGGAATATATTGTAAAAATAGGCATTTTTAAATTGGAAATATGTATTGGGAGGGGGGATCAACAAAATGATTTTTTTTAGGAATTATAAATATCTAGTGAAATTAGGGGTATTCTTTAATATCCCATGAATGAAGGCACTATGACATGGTTTCACTAACTAAAGAACCTGTGCCATGTGGAGGGTCGGGTGTTTCCTAGGGAATACGATGAAATCCTTATTGCACTCCCCCACTACAATCTTCGATAGTGACCTAGTCGTGGTCTACCCTCATGACACACACATATTATGAGTTGAATTTTTCCTTATTATATTGAAATATCATCACATCTTCCCATTACTAGACTTACAAGTATAATTCTTCAGCCTCGTCACTTGATGTGGATCGATTGGAAATCACAATTCTATCATATTCACATAAACATCATGTGCATTAAATATTATAAACAAGATTTCAAACATAATATGAACATCAAATTAACATTAACTATCAAAGGTTCTCCATCCATCCAGATTCCATGCACATCAAACCTTATGTGCATCAAATCTTGTAAATAAGATTTCAACCATAATATAAACATCAAATCGACCTCGACTGTCGAGGTTTCCTGACTCATTCGGATTCCATGCACATCATACCCTATGTGCATCAAATCTTATAGCATGTTTAAACATAACATAAAATTAGGTGGATATCACCTACCATAGTTTTTGTCTCAACTAGAGTCCATGTATAACGATGCCTTCTTGCATCTCATGTTCCTGTATTTCCTGTCTCACTTGGAATACCATTAAAGCATATTCTATATATCACATAAACTTGTGTCAACATTCATTTACTATAAACATCATCTCTCATTTTCACATCAATCAATCTTTGACTCTTCATTCATAAATGGAAATCATAACATAATCATACTCACATTTGACCAATGTCAACATCATGTCATAATCACAATTACTTATCTTTTCATAATATATGAAGTTATTTTCCTCTTAGTTATTTTTCCTAAGCAATTAATTGTTTCACACAGGCCAAGGTCATCCAAAACCATATGCCCTCAAAGAATAGGGTGATACATGGTTTTAGTGCTCAACCCACATATAACCAAGTCATTCATCATTGAATGCCCTCAAAGAATAGTTATGATAATCTCAATAGTATGAATGAAAATATGGCGCTACATCGAAAGCCAAATATACAAGGAACTAAAACAAGGTATTTCCTTCATTCACTTTCAAATGTACCCAAGGAAAAACATAAAACAAGATATTTCCAGAATTCATTAAATCGTTTCCTGCATGAAACTAATATCAATTTTATCCATTTTGTAAATTAACTCATATTTCCTAAATTCTCAGCAAAAAACTAGAACAAGGATTAGGTTTCTAAACCTAGAAAACATAATTTTGCCAAATTTTCTCATCTACACATCATGCATAACATAAGCTTGTAACGAATAGCTAATTCACACGAAAAAACCTAATTTTCAAACTGGGATCACTTGTAGAGATGATTGGAGGAAAAGATGTGCCTCCCTAAGGTGAGCTAGAGTGTATCTTTCTTTTCTGGAATATGAGGATGGAACCTTGAAAAATATGATTCCCTAGTTTCTCTCGGCAGCAGTGGTAGGTCAAAAAGTGAAAATCCTCTGAATGAAAAAAATGCTTAGACAGAAAGATGAGGCCTCCTAGGCAGAGTTTAATGGACCTTCTTTTCCAGCTGGTATGTGGGGGGAGGTATCCGGAATATTAAACCCTAGCTTGTCAGATTGCAGGATGAGATGCTACAAGATGTCTTCTTTCAGGTTAGCACTGATACCATGTTAATATTTTAAAAGTTGTTATACCAAAACAAAATGATCTCTGGAAGAATAACAAGCACAACAGAACAAAAAAGAGAACACAAATATTTATCTTGGGAAACCCTTGTGGGGAAGAAAACCCAACAAAACTTCCTATATATAGAATTCAACCAAGTACAGTGTAAGACTAGACTACTTCCTCTCCTCCAAATGGATTGTTTCTTATCTCTCTAGCGCAATTTCTTGAGTGTTCTACTTGTCCAAATGACGGAATTTTCTCTCCTAATAACCCAAATAAGGGAATTTTGTATTTATACTAATCAACTGAGAGGCCTAATAACCCATCTAGGTCGAATTCTCCTTTGCTACTAGGTCCGACTTGCCTTGGAAGACTCAAAAATACATTTCAATACTTTTGTGGGTATTATTGAACCAACTTACAACAGAGGTTTTACCTCAAGAATATACATGACCAAACACATCAATGAAATCCCTAATCAAAGGAACACCATATCTGGAAGGGTTAATAACAATAATAATACAAAATAGAATATCTTCCGCAACTATATTTCTTTAATATAAGGTAACAGTAGAGACGAGAAAAATGGGTAAATCTAAAAGAAAGTAGGAACAATAACACATCTGAACTTTTACAAATAGTAAAATATTTAAGGGCGGAATTAAAATGAGTTAAGGAAGATAACAAACATATTTTAAAAGCATAGGAACAGTTAAATAATGTCCTGCTTACTAAACTGCACAGTAATGAAAAGGAGAAAAATAAAGAACTCAAACTTAATATGGAAATAACTACACCTTATAAATGTAAGGTAAGAAAAATGGAATTCTCTAAAAATGAGACTGAATCTTCAAGCGAAGAATCCGCAAAACATGAGACTGAAAAATATAAGGATTCTAGTGAAAGTGGTGATAGTAACCAAAAGAAAAACAAATACAAGTCATATGAAGAAATATCTGGTGAATTCAAAAAGATGAAGCGTCCTATGTTTAACATATAAAAAAAAAAGAGAAAGCAAAATCTTGGTTATCTAGAATGAAAGAGTATTTCCATATTTATAACTATTTCGATGAACTAAAAGCAAAAATGGCAATCTATAAATTAACAAGAAAATTAGAAGATATATGGTGGCAAGACATAAAGAAAGTAAAAGGAATAAAAAATGTCAGTAAATTCTTAAGTTTATTACAGTGTGCCCCTTATATCATTGACGAGAAACCAAAAATATAGTGTTTCCCCAGTTATTTATGTCTTATGTTTAAAGAGAGAATTGAATACGATAATCCAAAAACTCTGGAAGAGGAAATGAGAAAAGCAAGATTTTGCTATTATCAAAATAAAAACAAACGGAAAAACATACCTATTTGGAAAAATAAAAGACGTGACAACTTTGAACCAAAAAAGAAAGGAACTAAGTTTTATAAGAACACTCGGAATAACTATTAGGGATACCAAGGGAATAATTGTAAAAAAATTAAATTGCAGAATCCTGCATCAACAAAAGAAAGGGAAACACCCACTACCTTTAATAAAAATATTGCACAAAGGGAACCACTAAAATGTTGGTAATGTGGTGAACCACATTAATTTAAGGATTTCCACATAAGAAATAAATAAATTAATAATTTCCATTCAATCCAAGAAGCTACTACAGTGGGGGATATAAAAAGAATTATGCCCAGAATCAGTGCAACACTGGAGAACTGACATGCATATAATCAAACATCTATGGTCGAAATTGAAGGTATGATAAAAGGAAAACCCATTTCTATACTGACTAATCTAGGTGCAAGTCTAAGTTATGTATCACCTAGAATTGTAGAACTATATAAGTTACAATAAGAGAAGTTTGAAAAATCTTGGTTGTTATAATTTGCTACATGCACAAATCGAAAGGTCACTGGTTTCGTGAAAAATGTTAATTTGTTATGAATAACTTAAAAACACATGTTGATTTAAATATTTTACCTTTTAGGGTCTTATGATTTGCTGATAGGAATGTACTGATTAGAGAAACATAGAGTTATTTTGAACTGCAAAGATAAAAATTCTCATGC
The DNA here is from genome assembly GCA_001517045.1 of Pseudotsuga menziesii. Classification (NCBI taxonomy): domain Eukaryota; kingdom Viridiplantae; phylum Streptophyta; class Pinopsida; order Pinales; family Pinaceae; genus Pseudotsuga; species Pseudotsuga menziesii. The sequence goes on from LPNX011229929.1 coordinate 232,768, forward strand.
GTGGATGATAAAGGTAATACCCTTGTGGTAAGAGGAATTCCCAAGAAGTTTACCATCAGAGAAATCTATGCCTTACAAATACAAATGTTTGTACATAAGGGATGCAAAGTTTTTGTAGTTTACATAATGGATCACAACGAGAAAGATAATCAACTTAAAATAGAATATATACCAATTTTAAAAGATTTTAAAGACATATTTCCATAAGAGATTCCTAGACTACCTCCAAAAAGAGATATAGACTTTATGATCAATTTGGTACTGGGGGCGGTACCAACATCAAAGGCTTCTTATCAGGTGAATATAATAGAGCTTACTAAACTAAAATCACAAATACAAGAACTAATCGATTAAAAACACATTCGATCTAGTGTTTCTCCTTGGGGAGCACTGATTTTATTTCTAAAGAAAAAGGATGGCACTTAATTAAGATTGCATATAGATTATAAACAATTAAGCAAAATGACATTTAAAAATCGATATCCTTTCCTCGGATTGACGATCTATTCTATCAGTTTCAAGGGTCAACCATCTTCTCAAAAATAGATTTAAGATTCGAATACCATCAAGTATGGATCAAGGATGAAGACATATTTAAAACTGCCTTTAGAACCAGATACGGTCATTATGAGTTTGTCATAATTCTCTTTGGGTTAACAAATGCCCTGACACCTTTTATGTGTTTAATGAGTAACATATTAAGTAAATACTTAGATAAATTCATAGTTATCTTTATCAATGACATATTAATCTATTCTAAAAATAAACAAGAGCACAAAGAACACTTAAAAATAATATTACAAGTGTTCAGGGAAAAACAATTGTTTGCTAAGTTTAGAGAGTGTGATTTCTTTAAAGACATAATTCAGTATCGAGTACACATGGCATCTAAAGATGGGATATCAGTCAATCCTGATAAAATTAAGGTTATCACTGAATGGCATGTTCCAAACAATGCAACTGATATAAGATCATTCATGGGAATTACTAGCAACTACAAAAAATTCAATTAAGGTTTTTTTAAGATACCATACCCTATAAATTCATGTAAAAAAAAATGCAAGAAATTTGATTGGAGAAAAAAATGTACTGAGAGTTTTAATAAATTAAAACACTTTTTAATCACAACCCCTATTTTAAAAATTGTTGATCCTTTTAATGATTTTGTTGTATGCGCCAATGCTGTAAAGAAGGTCTAGGCAGAGTACTAGTTCAATAAAACTATGTTGTAGCCTATGATTCTAGGAAGTTAAAATAACAGGAGAAGGATTATGCTAATCATGACCAAGAATTAGCTACCATCATACATGCGCTAAAAATGTGGTGACACTATTTCATCGGAAGAAGATTGTTACTAATATCTATTAATATAAGTCTAAAATACGTGTTTGATCAACATAATCTTAGTGCCAGACAAGATAGGTGGTTATATTTTCTAAGAGAATATGATTTTGAAATAAAACCTATAAAAGGAAAAGAGAATAAAGTTGGATATGCCTTAATTCGTCATGCAAACTTGCTATATGCAAGCAACAACTATGAATCAGATTTAGAAAAAACAAATTGAATGCAGAAAAATTTGACAAAGAGTATTAAAATCTAAAAGAAAAGACCACAGAAAATGAAATGAATGAAGTAAAAAAAGATCTTAATTTGAATGAAAGAGGGTTAATACTACATAAAGGTAAATTATATATATACCAAATTAAACATATATTAAATTAAATATTATGGACAAATTACATAAACGACCTTATTTAAGACATCTCAGATATCAGAAAATTATCACCATGACAATGAAGGATTTCTTTTCGCCTAATATAAAAAAAGAAGTACCAAAATATTTAGCATGTTGCATGGAATGCCAACATGTAAAATATGAACACCAACATCCAATAGGATTATTACAGCCATTACCCATTGCGGAATGGAAATGGGAAATTATCAACATGGACTTGATAACGGGATTGCATAAGAATGTTAACCAACATGACTCAATCATGGTCATAGTGGATAAACTAAGTAAGGATTCTCACTTTACTCTGGTAAAGTCTACTTTTAAGGTTGTTAACATTACTAATATATTTATGAAATAAATTTCCAGGTTGCATTGTGTACCTAAGGTAGTAATCTCATATAGAGATGCAAAATTTACAGGAAATTTGTGAAAATATTTATTTAAAGGATTAGGCACACAACTAAACTTTATCACCACATATCATCTGCAGATCGATGGACAAACTGAAAGATTAAATCATATTTTAGAATACATGCTTAGACAGTATGTAATGGATAAACTAGCTAAGTGGGAAGATTACTTGCACTTGGTAGAATTTGCATATAACAATATATTCCAAGTTTTAGCTAGATTAATTCCATTTGAAATTATGTATGGTCGAAAGTGTAACACTCCAATTTCTTGGAGCAGTTCAGTCGATGGATTAATGTTAGGACCTGATTTATTAAAAGATATGGACATAAAAGTGAAATAGGTACAACATAGTTTGAAGGTTTTCCAAGATAGTAAATAAAGCTATGCCAACTTAAAAAGAACTCCACGAGAATTCCAGGTAGGAGAACATGTTGATGTAAAGGTAAAACCCAATAAAATATCCATAAGATTGAGAAAATACTCAAAATTGGCGCCCAGGTTTTGTGGGCCATTTGAAATTTTGGAAAAGAATGAACTGGTGGCATACTGGCTAGAATTACCTCCTACAATAAAAGTACATAATGTTTTTCATGTTTCTCATGTGATTGACTGGAATGTTATACAAGTGGAACCCGGATGAGAGTTTGAAGTGGAACCAAAACATATTCTCAACATGAGAGAAATTTTACTCTATAACCGTACCATCGAAAAAATAAAGGTGCAATGAAAGAACCTTAGTCCAAAGGAATCCACTTGGAAATTAGAAATTAATATGCGAAAGGCATATCCAGCTCTATTTCAAGATGAAATAATGAAGGAATGAGACAAAGAATTAATAACAACGAGGAGAACGTTATCCTTTAAGGGGAGGTGTATGTAATACACCAAAACAATTGCTAATTATTTATTATTTGATTTTTTTTTATATTTTGACAATAAAGTCAAAATGAATGTAATGGATTATTATTATTATTATTGAATAATTAAAAAGATTAAGAGGAAACATAACTAAAGTAGTGTTACGGAGAGAAATTCCTATGGCTTGGGGTACCACAATAGACAGCTTGACTCTAGAAATCAATCCTTTCCAATATGCAAAAGAAATTAAATATCTAACACTAAAGGATCATACCTCGTACCTTATTCCGGACGGTTGAAGTAGATCCTCGTTGAGCTTTCCAACTTCAGCTTGAATTGATAGATTACTTCCTCAACAACAAGCAAACAATACAAGCATACTATATATATTGGTGTTAGATCTATTCTAGCATATATAATCAACAATGTATAAGCATTTGAAAACATCCATGGATAAAATATTCATTCAAACACACATTATTGGACAAGAAAAGATATTTCTATTAATATAAAATTAGAGATTACAATGGATACAACCTCTATCGGCACGTCTGCGAATTGGAGAAATTGAATCCCCCACTTGGGCCTCCACCACCTCAATCCTCCATCTCTCGATAGCACGCTCACAAGCAAAAGGAAAGCTTGGGAAGAACACAAAAGTGCTCCAAGGGACAAAGGGATGCAGACTCAAGCATAAGTTCCGGAAACAATGGACTATAGTTTCTTTGCTCTCAATTCTCTCATATGCCTTCAATGTACCATAGAGTTCCTTATATAGCTTTTCAAAGGGGTAATGAAAGGTTGAATCCAAGCAATCTCAAGGCATAGGGAAGGCCAGGAGTCAAGTGAGTCGGATCCATGTCAAGGAAAACTCCAAAAGTATTTGGATTATGCACACATCCTGATGTACGTGGTTTTAGGGGTCAAACCCGCATATATACGCGATTAAGGGTTTAAAAGTCGCGTGTATCATTTTTCACATGTTTTTAGGGATGGTCAAGGAAACATAAAAGGACAAAAAATGGTCCAAGGGGTGCAAGGATTTTGCAGAGGGACATGGGAAGGCCATACAAAGTGTGATTCACCTGGAGTGGTAAAATCAGCTATAACAAGTAGTTGTTGAAAAAGTGTTTGCTACCCACAAGGGGAAATGGAAAATGTCGAAAGTTTCTAAGTGAGAACTCAAGTGATGTTGGAGGCATCTTCCCCAAAATCAGGTTAAGACTCCTTGTGCAGTGATAAAGAGAAGGAGGCTCATAAATGACCAAGTCCTAGGAAAAAATACTATAAAATAGTATGTCCATCGAGTAATCACGAAGTTGGTGATGGATGGGGAAATGAATTGTTGATGCAGAGAGATGGTGCATTGATCGAAATTTTTCATTGTGGTTCAGCAAATAGGCTTGGGGGTTCTGAAGCAAGTAATAATTAGCTAGTCTAGGAGTTAGTTAGGATGAATGACAACTTCGGTTATGTTTTATCGACAGTGGTGACAGGTTCCTTACTAAATTTATTAATTATGATGTACTGATAATCATAGTCTTAGCGTAGATGTGAATTCTAATGCATTTTAAACTAAAGAATTATATTATGTGTTTGTTTTAAATCCTTTTATCTCTTTCAATAATATACTCTTAGTATAAGTTGTTATTTATTTACATTATATATGAAATCACAAATCTTATCTATATTCTAAATATATCGAGATATCTTTACCAATCTATTATAAATGTATGTATACAAAAGTAATCAAACACATCTAAGTAAGTATAAACTAGTCACATTCCTCTAGGAACTGAAGGATTCTACATAGAGTCTATCTCTGTTTAAGTCAATACATAAATATTATATATATTTAAACCTGAGAGGAAGAACTTACCTTATTAAGTTGCATAGAGGGCCAAGGGTTAGCTCTTCCTGGATATTCCTTCCTCCTCTTCATACACAACAACATAAGAATTTAAGTAAAACTCTGTATCTAACTAATAAAAACATGTTCTATGGTTAGGTGGAAGGATTTGTTGGATCTCGTTTTTAATTTTTGGATGCGACTCATATTAAAAAACAAATAGACGTTAGTGTCGTACTTTAATATTTTCATTGGAAACTTTTGTATTATTTAAGTGCATGTTGTGTTTTGTTTGATAAGAAATTAGAGATTATGTTTCTTTAATTGAACTCATAATGCTTAGTTGATATCAAATGCCTTCTTGAGTTTTAGTTCCCAGTGTAGTGTTTATGTTGAATTTTAATATCTTTGTGACATCCTAAGCACATTTTTCACCAGATCCAATAGATAACAAGATGGGCTGCTAAAGGCAGCAAGTCCCTACCTTAAGGATTTCAATATAATGTAATAGCTCATTAAACATTTGACCCAATGGAAATTTATAGTGTTGAGGCAACGTATGGAGACAAAATTTTCAATGGAATCAAAAGTAACCAAGTAACTGAATCAGCCTCACATGAACATATTCCTATTTTTGTAGACTAGCTAGTAATGGTACAACTCAGTCACAGTTTTTTTGATGGATAATTGCAATAAATTGTGTGCCAGTGATTCCATTATAGGGAGAGGCATGGCCTACAACAAATCTTCTCTCATACTTCTAAATATGTGATGAAAATTCTGAATTTAATTTCGCATCTAGGTTAATGATCTCAGTTTATTGAACTCTCTTTATAATCGAGATATGGTATGTTTACATATAATGATCTTGTTACCTGTAAGCATATCACTAAATCTGAAGATGCTACTATGTAAGCATACCACTCAATCCGAAGATGGTGTGTACCACTCGATCGAACATGTTCTAAAAAAACTGATGTAAAAAATCAAAACCATGTGAAAATAAGATTGATATATTATTGCTATGATAAGAACTCAAGAAGAATATTATAAACTTAAAATGGTGTCAAAATAATTTTATTGGCATATTTTTTATATTTTAATTATTTTGAGCTCGCATTAGGGACCCAAACATATCTATTTGCATTCCTTTCATGTTGGTACCGGATGTGCAAAATTATCTCCTGACTCACCGAGCTATCGGTCAAAGTATGGATGTTCCCCAGCACAAGAAAATCAATGCATTTCGATGGGAGAGTCTAAACCAAATGTTAGAAACCGAAATAGCGTAGCTTATCAAATGGAGGCCCTCTTATTATCTTCTTAGTTGTTCGCTGCATGTCCAAAATGGGGATACCCACTATAATATTACCTAGCTTAGAGTCGAACACTATTCACAGAGTAGGTAGTTCTCCATGGGGCATTGGATACGGTTGGTCATAAGATTGCTGCTCATGATCTCTTATCGGTCCACCTTCCATGAGCAATGGTTTTCCCTTTCTAGGAGAGACAAGATGCCAGGTTGGAAAACAATAACTTTAGGTATGACCCATGAGTGACAGAACTAATTTTTTTTTATATGTATATATACTTTGATAGAGATAAAAGCCTAAATTTGGATTTAATTCAAATTATGGAAAGACACTTTTGAGATTAAAGTTGTGAATGTCTTCTTTTTCATAGATTTATATGGTCACATGACCATTTATGATATCTTTGAGATCAAAGTTGTAAATTTAGTTCTTTTTTGAATAGGATTCTCTAATTTATATGCAATCGAAATATCTTGATAAAATCTAAACTATTATGAGCTTTCATGGCGTGGAAATTTATGTGTGTATAGTTGATTTTCTATCATGTCATGCCATGGCAAGACCAGGTTCATATTCTGTGACTTGGAAATTTGCTTTATGTGTATATAGTGGATATGCTAATTGGGATATTCTACAATATTTGACCACATAAACTGTGTATAAATTTACTTTGGGGTTGATCGTGTCCAACCATGTGAAGAAAAGATAAATAATCTATTCTAAAGTATGAATTTTTTGGATTCTAGTTTTCAAACGAACGGAACAGAAAAGAGAAAAAGACGTGGATTCATATTATGAATTTTTTGGATGCTAGTTTTTAGACTAACTTAACAAAAAAAGACATGGATTCCAACTCACATGCGATCCGATCCTATTCATGGCAAGAAAAAGAACAGGTTATGTTCTCGAGGCAATGCAATTCAAATGGTTTGCTACATGTATGCCATGTGTCGAGACAATGCAATTCAAATGGTTTGCTATATGTATGCCATTTTTCAAATAGAAAGGAAAATATAAATTGGACGTATCATACCCAACAAACATTCTGGGCTTATAGATTAATGCGGAAGCTTAACATCCAATCAAAGAGTTTGGTTTTTCCAGTACAAGTATGTGGTGTGTCAACTAGCTAGGAAAATATAAATTGCACGTAGCACACCCAAGAGACACACTTGGCATACAGGTTAATGTGAAAGCTCCATGTTTTGAGCATAAATGACAAATTCTAAACAAGTATACTCCTCTATATGTTAATGACCATGACCGCATTTATTGTTCATTGAACAATCTGCCTAAAGACAATTGCAATGCTACAGTAAAGACAATTGAAATGCTACCGTAACCATACTAAAAATGTAAAAATGGTGAAATGGGAGCTAATTATGAACCATCCAAGCCATTGAAAAAATCAATTTCATCTGCAAAAATGGTGAAATGGGAGCTAACTATGAACCATCCAAGAACCATCCAAGCCATTGAAAATATCAATTTCACCTACCAAGCTAGCTTTCCCATGCCCAAACATAATTCAGTGGTTCATTGGTTGAGTAAATACAAAGGAGCATAACATAAACTTAGACACGAGGAAGCATTGTGGAGAAGGTAGGAACCATTGTCTCAGTAAATGTGGAGCAGGTAGGAACCATTGTTCGATATGACCAAAAGCCATCGAATGCATCAACTCTTGGATCTACAACGTGAGTAGCAGCGACTATTCCTGTCAACAGAGTGCATTGAAACTACTATATTTGTTTTTAGAGACAGGATGACCAACAAATACCTTACTTGTTAGGAATGAAGACTAAAGGCTCTCTGCCATCGCCAACCTTGACCTATCTAAAATGACATCCAAGTTAATTCTGTGTCGCATAGGGTTGGTTGATTGCATAAATATAAACCTTTTAATATTTTGCTACTAATTTGATTAATTTTGTGTAGTATCTGCACAATTTTATGCCTAATTTAACATAGAAACTTGCACCAACTATTTTACCTCATGGATTAGGGTTACTATGGATCAAACTAGATTTTTCCAGTGTCACAATGCTACTGGACCTAGAACGACAATGAACATGACCCTCTTTAGCTTGTATTCAGCATACCTTAAATTGGGAAGTCCACGATCATTTTTAGCTTAGCAAAGCTCGCGAGGCAAGGAATCTAGTGGTCTTCAATGACCTGAAGCCTTAAAAAATTGAGTCTTGGAAGGAATTCATAGTATTCGACTGCAGTTTGCGTCGTGAGCAAGGGTTTGAAGCTACTCTTCCTCTATTTATTCGTTTGTGTTGTTTTTGTTTAGGATTTCATCGGTGAAGGTCATTGATCCATACGAAATGTGGTTCCTTATTGTTCCTTAGCATCTGGTGTGATCATATATTCCCAACATATTTTTTGAAGATTTTGTGCAAGTAATTCCCAGAATGTTTTGGCTCGGTAAGTTCCCATGCCAATGCCACCATATTTCTGTCAACAACTTATTTCAAATTTCACTCACATATGAACAACTTATTTCAAATTTCACTCACATATGAACATAGTTGTTGTCTGTCACAGAAAATACCATAGAAAATTAATATGTTACTCACATTATATGTGGAAAAATAGAGGGTAAATACTCTAAATAAAACTTGGTAATATCCTTTGCAGTAAATAGTGGACGATTTTTTTCATTTAGAGTGGATAACATGACAGCCTACAACCCTCTAGAGCTCATTCCTGTGATAATGTCAAAGTAATCAGCTATACGAACATCCGGACCGTCAAGCTCCTATAACAGATTGATTGTCCATCACTTAGTTCTGTACAGATCATATATAATAATTAAATCCTTTGTTATTAAAAACCAATGTTAAATAGTTGTGGAATATATCAGTAAACAATACCTGGAGTTTTTCTTCCAGGAATTCAAGGATAATTGCTAGAATAATCCCACGGGCTCCTCCTCTGTCAATACTCAGAATGGTTATCTTATCTCCACATGTTGGTGGCATATTATTGCAAATAGAATGCATGGACACATCGAGAGTCACCAATATGTCTATATGAAGAGCGATTTAGCGAATTGTAGTGTAGTTGATGTGCTCTAAAACCCATAGACATCTTGGTATTGGTAATTATATAACTGATTATATGCCATGGTATGGGAATGTGTGTTAATTTTCTCATCGTCCAGCATGATATTTGATGCTCTCGGTTTGTTGGAAATCCTATAATACCTTTTATGAGTTACCCAATAAATACAAAGAAATATTTTGGCAAAATATCCCAGATTCCTTACCCATATGTTCGCCACTGATATTTTTATGAACAGATTTTTGCTCGCCAACCCTGTTAGTACTTTGAATCGGGAGGAGCGAGGCATGTAGGGATGATTTTAAGGAACCATACTTATTTAAAAATGTATAAATGTTGGCGAATATTACCAATTCTTAAAACGACAACTATAAAATGATTGGCGATATTTTTCAAAAAATATTTTAATTTCCAAGGATTTTATATTGTTTATATAATAATTTGGTGATTTTAGGGTGAAAAATTTTTACCCCATCAAAATTGGGCAAAACAGGGCTTCAAAAAATGCAAAATGGTGAATCTTTTTTGGGATAAAAACATGGAAAAATACCCCACTGGACTAAAATTCGCCCCTAAAATTATCCCTGCAAGCATGGTAGCAGACCAGTATTGAGCCAACAAAGCTAGCTTGGAGGGGGCCTATACTTGTTTTCCTAATTCTATCCTATCTTGGTTCATTGCAATTCCAAATCCAATAGTTGACGCAACCATGGAGAGGGGCAAGGTGGATAATTTTGCCTTCCACGATTAAATGAATCAGTTGTTCAGTCTCACAATAAACACTTTCTACAGCAGTAAGTCGATTTTCTTGTAGGATCTCATCAACAATTTGTTCAATGTAACAGACAAAAAAGGTGAACTAGAAGACATTGTAGTAGTAGAGATGTGCAACCTTGTTTGACAGTTTTCTGCTGTCAAAATTTCCAGGCTATGTTGGTGGAAAATCTTAACAAAATAAATAGGTAATAAACTATTATTCCTTGGCTCTTTGAAAGAAAATAATATAAATAGGTAAAAATGCAGTAAATCATCTTAGTGAATAGAAAATCAACAAAGATCGATTGATAATATAGCTCAAACAAAAACAAGAAACATTGGAAGAACAACAAGCAGAGGTTCAGAGTCTACTCTTGAGTAATTCATTCAGTTGTGATCTATATTTTTTGTGACACATTTGTCCTTCAAATATCTGGTTGCATTTGGCTGACATTTCTTTTTGTAAGCCATAGAACCGACATTTCCTTCTATAAGCCAAAGAAGAACCGATTGTATAAGCTCGCAAAGAAACTAAAAGAATGGGTAATTATTTCTTCCTATGCCTTCTCAAGAAAGATTAGATAGAAATGGTCTAGGTCAATTGAACTTCATAGCTGAAGAATATATCTTAATATTTCTTAACAAGACAACACCATGCATGAAGGGGCACCTGGAATATTGTGGCAAGACCACCTAATCATGCACTTAGAAAATCATGAAGCCAATAGGATTGCCACTTAGCATTTGTAGAAGAATAGAAAAGTGAATGAAGTATCATGGTAACCCATAGTACCATAACATTTAATGTCAACGATAATGCTATAATAATTCTTGGCATTAGTTTGTTTCATCGAAAAATCATTCAACCGTCTTATTTTTAGCATATTCTTTAACCTTGACAGTATACAATCTACCTCGATACGAGGCCAAATAAGAGTACCAATTTGCGTATTGGTGGAGAAAAAGGTTTAATAAAAGTACGAAGTCTCGTATTAGTGGAGAAAAAGGTTTGTCAGATGTTTGTCATAGTTTGTTAGATGCTTGTCATAGTTTTAAAAAAAGACTTAGAGTAAATAGATAAATTTTACATTGGTTTTCGTTCAGACTAATTGAAAAGGTGGAAAACCCTTTCATAGAGTCCCTGCTAGCCGGAGGCAGGGACTAACAAGAAGCACTAAAAGCATTCATATTTTGTCTCGTTCAATTTTATTTCTAAGCATCGCATCCACACACTTTGTAAGCTAACGGTTTGTATCTCAATATATGGTTATGTTCTTGCAAATAGTTTCAAAGGAACTATTGCTTCATGGTAGTCTTGCTTGATCGAAATATGTGAATACAATCCATCCATCTGAACATGGAATCTATAACCATCTTTATTTTGTAAGGTAGTTATATTGGATTTCCAAGCATTAATTAATTTCAACCCTGTTTACATTACAAATTATTGAAAACATACAAATTATGAATTTCAAAGTGATACGTCTGTGTTAGTATGGATTTCATCTCTACCCCTACTGCTTGATCACCCCCTAAATCCTAACCATGATGGATTTGTTTTTAGCTCTGAGACTTTGGTAGTATTTTCATTATAAAAGCCTTCTCAGCCATGCCCAAATCAGTAGTCTTAACATGTAATATGAAACGAGGATGATCGGCCATCAAAGAAACTTGTAAATATATGTTTAACATGCTTGCTATGTGAGAAGTCTCAATATGTGTCAACGATCAAACTATTGGGGGATCAACACTTATCAAATAAATTTCTAAATAAATCTTTATCAATGACAAATCATCTTAGTAAAATTGTGTTTTTGATTGGACATCTTGGCTTCTACTAAGTCATAAGTTATTGGTATATTTGGCTTGCAAGTTGTTGGACATACTCTTAAGAGGTTGTTGTTCCTATGGTTAAGAAAAAGATAAAAGCTAGGTATATTAATATTTAGGAAAGTATACAGCTATATAGTCAATGATGGAATTTGACAGGCCCATCATGTTCCATTACTTTTTTTATTTTTTCATTATTGCATTGAGCATCTACACTCTACAAATTTCAGTTATCAATGCTCATTGATTACATTAACATCGTTGAGAGTTGGAAGGTGGGATTCATGGGACTTAGAGGGCCTTGGAAACAAAGTTTGAGAGTTATTTACATTATTAGATGTAATGCATTATATTTTTGACATTATACTTACTGATGAGGTATTGCATTATATTCTTTTGCATTATATTGATTGATTTGTTTAGATTCATGAATTTACTTGAAATCTATGATTTTGGCATTATATTTATTCATTTGTTTAGTTTCAAAGATTTACTTGAAATCTATGATTTTGAAGAATTGTTATAACATCAATAATGCATGTGTAAAGTTTGTCCCATAATTTAGGTAATTATGTAGATTCAGATTCAAAGAGTATTGAGAACTCCCATTGAAATTGAAATAATCATCTCTTATATTTATCTTATGGTTCTAATTCAATTTGAGATTCAAGTACTAAATGAGGGCATTGAGACATGAATTCTTGTGTTCAACATTTAAAATGAAATTAATCAAATCTTATTTTATTATGTATTTTTTTATAATAAAAAAAAACTCTTTACAACATTTGGTCTCATAATTGAAGGGTAAAATTTTAAACAAAACAGTTTCACTACGGGTAATATTAAAACCCAAAACCTAAAAAGAGTAATGGGAAGAGTAGAATGATAACCAAATTCCAACACTGTATATAATAAAATAACTGTTCCAGATTTTTTATCATAAATATTTGTTTTCTTTTATTTTAAATTTTGAAGGTAGTAAAACAAATAAGCCAGCCCATAATGATCCAGAAGAATCAACTAACACCATTCATTCCTACTATGAAAGAAAAGTATAAGAAAATGTCATTGAAGATAACTCCAAGAAAATCTCAATAGAGCAGTGTTGTTACTTTTTTTTTTCTTTCTTCTACGGATGGTTAAGATTCTTACAGCTAAATGATAAGTTGGTATGTTTTTTTAGTTGAAGGATCATTAAGTTTCTTCTACCTAAATGTAAGTTAGTACTTTCTGACATGATAAGTTGGTATTTTCATGTTAAGTTTCTTACTCCTAAAGGATAAGCTACTCTTTTCTGACATGTGAAATGTTATTCACTCATCTAACACTTTGGACCTACCCTACAGAGATCTACTACCCGTGACCAAAACTCCATATATACCATGTGATATATCATTATCATTTATGAACGGCCACTTCAGAGAATGCAAAGCGCCGCGAAACAAAACTGGCAATGGAATCTCAAGTCACTATAGCCGAGTCGAAAACGGTTGGTAAATAATATTTCTTCGTAAGATTCCGGTCACAAAATTGTTGATTACTCATCTTCTTTTTTGTAAGATTCTATGTAATTTTTTGTCAACAAGATGATTCGCCATCGTTGTTATGTAAACCTGTGGGTTTTTAAAGGCCATTTTGTAAAGCAATATTGATATACTATGGTTTATTTTTTATTAACGAGGATGAAACAAGTGTATTTTTGACATTGATTTGATATACTATGGTTTATTTTTTATCAACGAGGATGAAACAAGTGTATTTTTTACATCGATTTGATATACTATGGTTTATATTTTATCAACGAGGATGAAACAAGTGTATTTTTTACATTGATTGGTAACAATACATGGATAACTCATAGCTGATGAATAGATACCTGGTAACAATGCATGGATAACTCATAAGTGATGAATGAATAGCAGATAACTAGAAGAATGTGGGATTTATAAAAATAAAAATAACTGATAGTTGATAAATAGATAACATGAAGAATGGCCGTGATAGCATGTAGCTAGGTATGGATAACTCACTCTTGAACTTGTTTAACTAGAAGAATATGAGGAATTAAAAAAAAATTCCAGACTTTCTTCCACTCCATAACTATCTCTTAAACATTTGATCCATATCCGCCCCACAAACTATGTAGGTGTGCTAGTTATGTTTAAATGCATCTTGATTAAGATTTAAATAACCTGGTGGTTAAAAACACTGTTAACAATTTCTTTTTGTTTTTTTATATTAGTTTTTTTTATTAATTAGTATTTGTTTTGTACTTATATTAACTCTAATAATCTGGTATGAATAATGAATATAAAATTATTTATTTTAGTCTATATTTAATAATTAAC
>LPNX011229929.1:251664-267954 GCA_001517045.1 Pseudotsuga menziesii
GTGCGTCTATGTTGGAAATGCATCGGTGCGTTTGGATTAAATTAAGTACACCGACAAAAAACCTCCATTAAATCCTCTAGCCACTTGCCTTTGCTAGTGACCTCTGCTAAATCAATATTTGAACTCTATTGAGCGAAGAATCTGATATCTCCTTCATTATAGGACCTTTTTCTTCTAGTGAAGAATTTTGCACCAACCACTTACACAACAAACAGTGCATTTCCTTCCTTGGTTTCTCTCCAAATAGAAAAATAGTTAAACACCCACACTATTAACCAATGCCATAAATTCCACATAGGAAGGTTCATACATAGTTTTTCATTTTACTTGTAATATAGTTATGGATATGGAAAGGAAAGAAATGCCCAACGAATATCAAAATTCAGTTCCTAGTCAAATTGAAATGAATGCTTCCTAGAACTCACACACGCCACCATGCAATATGGATCATGTCCCAAAACTGACCCCCTTTTTTCAAATTGTAGGAAAAATAATGGAAATGTTCCTCTTTGCATGCTTGCACTCAGCTACATGGATAACTTATCCCATGTATCCTTTCCTAGGAGACTCATGTCCAGTCCAATTAACATCATTTACGTAATCCCCAAGTAGCACATAATCAAAATTAAGAATAATAAAAAAATACATTAAGGATTAAAATATAATAAGGTGATTTTTGGCTCAAAGTTGGGATAAGGTCATGGTATAACCCCCTTTAGGCTATCTACATCCCCCTTTCCTTCTCACTGGTAAATTCATAGTCCATTGTTCTCTTTAGAACTTTCCTCAACCACATCTAGTTGTATCTTATACTAATATTTTCATAAGAAAAATTGTTCATCCCTTAAGGCATTTCACCATAAAAATTTACATCATCACATCATAGGTTCAAAACTAAGGTGTTACACTTATAGCCACTCGTTAATAAATAAATAAAATCGGGGCATCCAATGTCCATACAAACTTGAAACGTACTGGTGATGTGGATCTTCGGGGCTCATACCCGGGAGGCTTGAATGTCAAGTGAGGAGGAGATTAAAATTGAAAAATTAATGGCATTTGATCCATAAAGTAACATAGAGAAACATATAGTAAATAGGCTACATGGAGGGGTGAGGCTCAAAGAGGGTTCTTTGAGCCTCACCTCTCAAACTATACTAAGAAAGACACTGAAAACCAATAGCCCAATAATGACTCAATAGAATAAGAGAAAGGTAGGATTCCATAAATAATAGCTTATTTTATTGAGAAGACATAAAGCCTTTATATAATATTATTACAATGTGCCTTGAATCCATACCATGGAACAAAACCATGGGCTACCAAATACCATGGATGGGTGTATTCTAAACTCTGGACTGCATGGAATATTCCAAAACCATGGATGAGAAAGTGTGGTCTCTCCATTTAATGATTTTATGACTTATATATATGAATTTAGACCACATGCCCCCTAAAATTTGGATCTACTAGATAGCACCAACAACCGATACATCGGAGTTCAGGTGGTTTACATGAAATACCTTCAATGCAACAATATGACCTAAATTTTCTTAGTTTGATGAACATAGCATGCATAACTAAATCAAATAGTATTAGTTGAAAACAGGTCAGGAAACTACCAATTAGTTGAAGGATACATCTTACCTAGATGTAAAAACATTAAAAAAATCATTCCATTAATGAAAATTTTGAACGAACTTTCTAGATTGATTGGCCACTAAATCAATTTCATTCATCCACACAAATATAATGCCACAATTATCATAACTATACCACCCTGATTTTAATTGCATCATGGACCTTAAAAATAATAATTTAATTGCATGTTTCACTTTTTAAGGAACTTAGTATTAAATGAAATAAATCCATACAGATCATAATGTCACCATTATTATAACTATACCACCCTCATCTTATCTATGTAGACATTAAGAAAAACGTGTGATTGCGGGATTGACTTTGGAAACTGGTTGGTATTTAATGAAATTAAGAATCTTTAGATAGTTAAACTATGATAAACCCACTATCGATTAAAAATTTGTGATGGCTAAGTCATGTTTAACCAAAGCATGGCTAGTTTACACATCTCTTTGCTCATAAATTGTCTTAATTTTTCTACTATCTAGATAAATTATCTTTTGTTTGTTCCGTTTGTCAACCCATGGACCCTCCCTAAAATAAAAAATTATATTTCCAAAACCATCTAGACAATTTTAACCAATCAATAGAAACATATTTTGACAAAGAAAAGAATCTTTTGGCATGCCTTAATTAATTTTCTTAATGATTTAGGATACATTGTAGAAGTGGCTAAAATTTTATGAAAAGTCGATGACATGGTAAGCAGGCTCTACCTCAAGACTTATTCTTACTAATATCGGTTTTAATTCGGATTTTTTTAATTAGATATATGCTTACTTTTCTTTTGTTACATATTTTTCCTTATGAATGAATTTCCCACAATTTTCTTTAATTCCAAAAAAGATTAGCCACTAGTTTCTTCATTTTTGCAAAAGCTTTGAGACAATGGTTCCCCTTGTCTCCCATCCTATTCCTTCTAGTTCCAAATGGTGTAAAAAATTATATCATACCAAGGAATGGAATTGGCGACTACACATAGCAAGCGACCTGAACTTGACCAACCTTTTATTTGTAAATGATATCATAATATTTAGAAAAGGCACAAGACATTACATTGGCAAAATTTTAACAATTATAATTTTACTTAATAGAAGCCATTTAACATATTGTTTGCCATGGTAGGATTATTATGATTAAGCTCCTCAAGTTCAAAAAATGGCATGATAACTATGACTAAGCCCCTAGAGTTTGACATTTGTATATATCCTTATAAATCAGTGATTCTTTAGCATCAGCATTTTAGAACCACACGCTCAGAACTGAATATTGTGCTTTCTCTCCAAGACCTGGACCTATATTTATTTTTTCTCCTCAAAGCCTTAACTAGCTATGCTCAGATGCATCATTGAATGAATCAACACATGAGTAATGCCCAAACGACAATGGTCGAGGGAAATGGATTGCTCTTCTATCATTGTTATTTTATATAAAAGTTGAAGGTGGTGCACAGGTGCAACGTAGGTGGTGATCTCACAATAAAAATGGACACATGTATAGAGATAAATATGTATTTATGAAGTTGATGGCTCTGCACAGGAGGACGACGGAAGATGTTAATGAATGCACAGTACGATGGCATATATTTATGAATGTTGTGTGCAATGCATTAACTCCAGAATTAATTGAATAGTTGCATTTCCAATACCTACACTACCCCCTCAGAAATAAGACATCAATCCGATAAGCCAATCGCGTTGCAGAAAAATCGACATTGTATATTTATAAATATAATATTTGATTGAAACTTTGATTAATAGTTACAAATGCACCTAGGCCATTTCAAGAGTTCCTTATGTGTGAAAAACCTTTGGAGGGTTCTCTCTGATGATGGTCTATGGGGTAGAATCATTAGATGCAAATACTTGAAGAGTGTCCCAATCCTCACTTGGTTAAGAATGGGTGACTCGCAACAGCGTAGAGGGTCATTGATATGGAGAATCCTATCAAGTACCCTACATTTCATCATGCCAAATCTGAGTTGGCTAGTCGGGAATGGCTCAAGTTTCCTCCTGGCCATCGATCCATTAATTGGTATGGAAAAAAACTTTATTCTCTCAGGTGGTTTGATCAAGCTCCTCCATGGGAGGAATATTATCAATATGAACTAGATCTCTATTCATCGTGAGGGCCTTTCCTCTTGCTAGTTAAGCCCCACAGATCTGGATTTGCGTGGTGTTTGCGAGGCTGAGTGGGGTTCCTTTATCAAAAATATTTTCGTTGCTGGCATTGTCATTGGGGAGGATTGTGACATGCTGGTCTGGGACACAAACAAGGAAACAGGTTTGGTGACCGTGAAACTGATGTACAATCTAATGATCAACAACCATCGTCCAGAGGCAGTTAAGGTTCATTCCATCTCTGTATGGACAGGCATCATTCCTCTGAAAATCAAATGCTTTGGGTGGCTCTGTATAAATGAAAAAATATTAACCTAGGATGGGCTTCAAAAGAGGGCTCTCTGGGCCAGGCTAGTGCAGTCTTTGTCACTCCAATGTACAAACAGTCCAGCATATTTTTGGCACTTATTTGTTTATCCAGAAAGTGTGGGAGGTCATGAGATCTCATTTAGGCTTTAAAGTCTCCTAGTGCAATCTCTCCATGGAGGAGAACATTAACAACTTTCTAATGGAGCATGGATTGCAGCTAGATGTTATCCTTGCCATGTTCTGGGTTGTGTGGAGAGATCGCAATCTTTATATGTTTTAGAACCAGGCAGCTGATTTCTCCAGATATAGTTTTAAATCCCTCGGCTGGCTCCATTCGTATGGTTCTTTGCAAAGGAAGAAGACTATGAGAGTTATCCTTCCTCCTCTGGCTGAGAAACAGGGTGCTATTGGGTTCTTCGATGCTGCGGAGTAGAATGACAACTGTGGGGATGGAATGGTTCTCAAACTTTCTCCTAATCTATCTTACCGATTGAATATGGGAGCTGGTGTTACGGAGAGAAATTCCTATGGCTTGGGGTACCACAAAAGATAGCTATGACTCCAGAAATCAATCTTTCCCAATATGCAATAGAAATAAAATGTCTAACACTAAAGGATAAGACCTCGTACCTTATTCCGAACGGTTGAAGTAGATCCCCGTTGAGCTTTCCAATCTTCAGCTTGAATTGATATAATACTTCCTCAACAACAAGTAAACAATACAAGGATACTATATATCATGGTGTTAGATCTATTCTAGCATATATAATCAATAATGTAAAAGCATTTGACATATTCCAATGGACACAATATTCAATCAAATACACATCATTGGACAAGGAAAGATAGTTCTTATTAATATAAATCAGAGATTACAAGATAGATACAACCTCTGACGGCACGTCTGCGAATCGGAGAAACTGAATCCCCCACTTGGGCCTCCACCACCTCAATCCTCCATCTCACGATAGCAAGCTTACTAGCAAAGGGCAAGCTTGGGAAGAACACAACAGTGCTCCAAAGGGACAAAGGGATGCAGACTCAAGCATAAATTTCAGCAACAATGGACTATAGTTTCGTTGCTTTCAATCTCTCTATCTCTTCCTTCAATGTACCAAGGGGTTCCTTATATAGCTTCACAAGGGATAATGAAGGGTCGAATCTGAGCGATCTCAAGGCATATGGAAGGCCAGGAGTCAAATGAGTCGGATCCATGTCAAGGAAAACTCCAAAAGGATTTGGACTTATGTGCACATCCCGATGTACGTAGATACATGGGTCAAACTCGCGTATGTACACGGTTATCAGGGAAAAATCCGCATATATCATCTTTTATATAGTTTTTAGGGATGATCAAGGAAACATCAAAGGATAAAATATGGTCCATGGGGTCTAAAGAGTTTGTAGCGAGACATGGGAAGGCCATACAAAGTGTGATTCACCTGGAGTGGTGAAATCTGCTATAACAGATGCCCCCTAATGTGTGAGGTCAGAGGGGTCATACGATGGCCGAAATACATTATAAGTCCATCCCATAAGTGGAGTGATGAAGGATCCCAAATGGAAGACCAGCCACCCAATCAACATAGTACAATGATACAACTCTGCATATAACTGCAAGTACATATAGCAGTCCCGGATACATAAGAGTACAATGGCCATGAATAGGCATAATACATGATATCACATATGTGGTCATCGCCACGTACAATATACATAGATCAGAATCTCCATGATGAATATATACAAAGGACCATGATCTCCAAAATGGCTGAAGATATACAATAGATCAAGATCTCCATAATGGCTGGAAATGTCTGACATACACTGGAATCAAGTCACGAGAGCTGAAATCTCATGAACACTAGCACGATCAAGGAGGTAGCATGTAAGAGATTCCACCAGTCTAGAAGGTATTCTACACAAACTACTATGAGTACATGTCCTACTATGCGAATAGAGGTGTCGAGGTCAAACATAGTAGTCCATCGTCTGATTACCGGTCATTGATGTATACCGTTAACAGACGCGAGATCACCCACCGATAATGATAATGGGAATCAAGGTACTAGAGTGCAAACTAACAAGTGTGAATAGATGTGTTGAGGTCAAACACTTGAGAGAGTCCATCGATCATGGGACATTAATGTATTCCCAAGAAACTGTCGATGGCAAGAGAACCTGCCACTGATGACTGCAAGTCTCAAGGCACTCAAAAGGACTCTAGATTCCAATCCCAGAATAAATGATCTGAAGTCGATGGGATGAAATCCGCTGGAAGGAGGGCATTAAGGCATCCCCCATCATCCAACACAAGGTACTCAGCAAAGCTGTCTAATGTGGAAGGACTCAATCATAAAGTGCACGAACCAGTAACTGTACCGGGAATGGCCGACATGCAAAGTCAAGATAACTGAGGAATGGCCGACACAGGTTTCAACTTCCTTCGAACAAGAGCATAATGGCGTATGGTGACTGAATGAAGGCATCATAGACTCAATATACAAACTGGGACATCTCTGTGACACAGGAGGCATCAACAGAGGCTCCATAGGGACTAGAAGCTTAACCAGTCGGTGGAGATAAACTTAGATAACGAGTACAGCTCCTAAGTCAAACTATAACCCAACCAATGGATGTGATATACAGTGCTCTATTCGAAGGCAACACAACTCGACAGCTGCCAAAAGATAACATCTTTCCTTGTCCGGCTTTTTGGTTTTTTGATTTTTTTGGACTTTTTCAGTTATTTGAAAAGCTTGAAAAAAGAATAAACTAGCTTTATAGTTACAAACTAGGAGGAGATGAGTGTCATAAGGGCAGACAAACTAGTTCCAAGCAGTGGAACATACCTATGCTCAATGCAAGGATACATGTGTAGGATATCAACACTCGGGGGAAAATCCCCTCCCAAAAAAAAGGGAATCAAGCTGCGAAGGATATAAAAATGGCTCTGCATGGCTAGACATGAGACAAGCTCGGGCTATATGGCTGAAACGCAATGTTAGGGGAGCCGGCATAAAGCTTAATAAGGCAGGAAAAGCTCATGATAATGCATTCACAACTTGACATAAGGGGAGTCCGGAGGGAAAAAGGGCTAGCATAAGATCAAGAGGAGTATGAGGCTCTTGCTGAATGTCATGGCGATACTATACAACGGAATCCCACACCCTAAAGGATAAAACGTTGGCATGGGCACCAAATGCAAATAAGGCGCTAACTAGGGTACCCATATAAGGTGAAGCTCTACCACTCATATCATGCCACTTCTATAGCAACAAGAAGGTTCCGTGAAATAATCGAGTGGGTTCGTACCTAAGGTCATGGTGACATGGTCATAAGGTCATGCAAAATGCAAACGGTGGTGAACCTAACCTATATGCTAGTGTAGATGTTATACCTGAGATCAGTACAAACGGGTCAATCCAAAGGCTGAAACGGCACTGAAAACGGTCTTCTACATCACAAATAATGTCAGAAACGGTCCAAAATGGTTAGAAACTATCAAAACTATAGGAAAGGGGGTAAAATTTTTCAAATATTTGAAATTTTTTCTATAAATAGTAAAAAATATAAATCATTTGAAACTTTTACCTATTGGAGCTCTGATATTCAACTGCAAATTCCAGGAGATCCAGCTGGCGGAATTCACAACCGTTTCTTCCAGGTAGTTACTCATGCTCTCCTCATGCATTTCAATATAATTTTTGTTGATTTTCATGGTAAAATGAGGTAGTTAAGGCCAATTCTACATGAGTGCTGCGGCCCACGTGGGTATCGAAGCTTTTTCCGCATATAGGGCTGGCTATACGTAGAAAAGGAGCTAGAAACCACATACATCTGCGGCTATTTGCAAAACAGTCGCGTATGACGCCGCGCAAATGGATTTACAAGAATCTAATGGACAATTGGGTAATTTGTCATGCAAGATGGTGCTAGAATGGAGAAAGAGCGAGCATGGTGAAGTAGAGGAAGCTGTAAGGGCTGAGGTAATGGCTCAACAAGCTCTTAGAAGATGTGGACTCTACAAGTTTTGGTGCCTTGGTGGCTTGAGGGCCAAACCAAGACTGCTAGAGATGCTGGTAAACTATTGGGATCCAG
Source organism: Pseudotsuga menziesii (assembly GCA_001517045.1). NCBI lineage: Eukaryota > Viridiplantae > Streptophyta > Pinopsida > Pinales > Pinaceae > Pseudotsuga > Pseudotsuga menziesii. The sequence goes on from LPNX011229929.1 coordinate 259,836, forward strand.
ACTCAGAGTCCTTCAGGATAGATGGGATGTCTCTCACTATAGAGGTGGAAGACATATACTTCATCACAGGTCTATCTAGACGAGGGGAGGTGGTGAAACTTCATTCCCGAGGTGGGCCAGGTGGTGGGCTTACTATCGATGAGTACGTAGCTGTGTACTGCTACCCAGATACTGAGAAGGTGGGGATTCAAGTCCCCACCAATGCTATATAGGTGCTGGGCCTAAAGGCCATACTACTGATGCTGGGCAGGATAGCAGGCTTAGCCTCACTCCATTAGGCCTCGTGGCCACTGATGTACTATGCGGTGGAATGTATGAGACCGACCATATATGACTGGAGCACTACACTACTGAGCAACATGAAACACCAGCTCAGTGAGTGTAAGGCAGGTAGGATACTGAACTTCGGGTTCAGCAACATATTGAGCATGTTTTTCTTCGAGCGTGTTCCAAGATTGAGCCCTAGAGTGGACGTTCCTCTCCACGGGGTTCGAGATCCGGCCCAACGGCGTTGAGCAGATGCTATGCGCAGACTTGGGGGTGGTAGGGTAGCCAACCCATATCCAGCTGACTTATTTCCATGGTGGCGACGACAGATTATTTCCATAGATGACTACCCCTATGGAGGGATAGATTTTCGGGGGGATCCTAACATGCCATTGCCACCAGGATCGGCATACGAAGAGATAGGTACCGAATCTCGACTCTCACTCTTTTTAAAAAATTTTGAGTTATTTAATTTTTTTGTATTTTCTTGATTATGTGGAATCAAAAAGACATGTTTTTGTGTGACAACACATAGTGACATCTACCATTCATGTGCAGATGTAGGACCACAGTGACCAGAGGGCTTCCCACGTCATAGACGGAGGGGAAGAGGGGATGACATCACAGGTGTGGATGCGGAGTGAACGCTCCAGGGAATTCATACCAAATTCGTGCGAATGACTCATAGGGTTCCCATGGCGCAAGTCGAGGACTTGCCTGAGGCCATGCAGCGACAGGTGGTGGGTGTGCCACATGCATGGGTGCATTTATTCCGATGGCTAGCTAGAGCCGTAGTGGCGTATCATGATCACAACCCTCCCCCTCCACAGGACTAGATACCTGGGAGTATATATTTTGTACGACGCTTTGAAAGCTCCACTTTTGTATATGACACTATGTATTACCACATTTTTGATATATATAAAAAGTTTTATGATGATCGGTTTATTTATTTACATGTGTAAAAATGTTTGTGATTAACTTATTATGAATGAAACAAATGCCAATCTAACACGTAGTTAGCATATGAGTCAGCAACTTGATTATCATTTCTTGGAATGTGTATATATGTAATACTATCAAATTGTCGTTCTAACAATCTCACACGTAAGAATCTTCTCAATAACGTCGGATCTCTAACATGGTACAAACCATTGAGCTGTGACACTACTAACTCCGAATCAAGACGTACCTCAAGAGATAGAACACCATGTGAAATGGAATCTCATAGAAGCTCGATAACGGCACTATATTCAACAACATTGTTGGAAGATGGCCGTAGACATACACCTCCTGAAGACAGTACCTGACCCATAGGAGTATAAATCACCCAAGCAGCAGAGGCTGAGTGTTGAGTGTGACGGCTTGCACCATCCGTGAATCCTATGTAGGTGGAAGATTCCATTGACATCTGCCAAAAGAAATGGAAACTAATCACAAACCCGATCACGATAAGAAAAATACCTAACTATGCAAAGCTGTACAATAATATACAACAAGCAGCCTTGGCTAAAGATCATGCATAGTATTTTTTGAGATAGAGCCCATTTCTAGGCTCCGCCAATGCTGTGCCCTCGTAATCGACTAACTCATAGGTACCCTTCTCTAAGACACGCTTGACCACGTAAGGACCACGCCACATAGGATTAAATTTCCCTGCCCCCAAGGGTTCTTTCGATTGATCCCACAAAAGGACCAAGTCTCCTTCAATAAACACTCTTGGAGGGACAGACTTGTCATATTGGACCTTAACATGAAACTTATTAACTTCTAGAGCCACCAAGGCATCTCGACGCTGCTCATCAAGTTGCTCAAGGTGGACCAAACACTCCTCCAAAGGTGAAGTGCCTGGTAAGAGCTCCACAGCTAGCTTCAATGAAGGAATCTCACATTCAACCAGTAATATCAACTCCACTCCATGCACAAGCTGATATGGAGAAAAACCAGTGGCAGTCTTAACCGCGGTTCGATATGCCCACAAAGCAGGGTATAACATAATATGCCAATTCGTCTTGCTTTGTGTAATGGTTCGTTGGAGAATGGACTTAAGTTATTTATTCACTGCCTCAACTTGTCCATTCGCTTGGGGGTAATAAGAAGAGGAGTTCTCTTTCTTATACCCTAACTTGGATTCCAAATCTTCCATCATACGGTTCTGAAAGTGCGAGCCATGGTCAGTGACAAGCTCTCTCGGAATCTCGAACCGAGTAATGATTTGGTTGAATACGAAATGAGCGGCTGTCTCACTGTCGGATTTTACTGTAGGCATTGCCTCAGCCCATTTCGTGAAATAATCCACAGCCACTATAATATGATGGTGCCCCCCAGTTGAAGCTGGGATGCAATCCATAAAATCGAGCCCCCACCTGGTGAAGGGACCGGCGGTGATTATGGGATGTAACGGGGCAAGCTTCGAGCGCATATTCCGTGCGAACACCTGGCAAGGGTTGCACCTCTTGACCGCATCAACACAATCTTTAAAGATCGACGACCAGAAATAACCCGCTCTCATAATATTTTGAGCTGTAGAAATCCTAGATAAATGACCACCACACGCCCCTCTGTGGCAATCATTCAGCACAACCTCATCCTCCTCGTGATTTAAACAACGTCGTAAAATGGAATCTACCCCACGGCGGTACAAAGTATTGTCCACTATAAGGTATTTCTTAGAGACGTGATGTAATCGTCGTCGTTCATCTTGCGAGAGGTGAGTAGGGGTCCTCTGCGTTTGCAGATATACTATGATATCTCCATACCATGGGTCAGACGTCGAGATTAAGAAGATGTGTTCATCAACAAACGTATCTTCACAAATCGACTCCTCGGCCTCGCTCGGGAAATCCAATATAAGCTCTGCAAAAATTAACGATTTCTTCGACTTTGCCGAAACAAACTCGAGATCAAACTCTTGCAGGATGACAATCCATTTATTATATTTTCCCCCAATCATCCTTCATGTGAGGACGAACTTAAACGGATTGACATGGGCCACAACCGAGGTCTGGCGAAGGAGAATATAATGTCTCGAACGCTGAACCGCATGTACGGTCGCTAAAGCAAGCTTCTCGACATGAGAATACCGAATCTCTACGTCAATAAGGTTTCGGCTCAGATAATATATGACATGCTCCTGGAGCTCCTCATCCTCCTGAACCAATACCATACCAATCGTCTCTAAAGATGCGGCCACATATAATAGGAAATCACGGCTATAATCCAGAGGACTAATCACCGGGGCCGATGCTAGGGCTCACTTAAGTGCATCGAAGGACTCCTAGGCTCGCTCATCCCATTCAAAGGGAGTATCCTTCTTCAAGAGACGCATGAAGCCTCTAGTCAAATTGGAAAAATTGACCACAAATCTTCGTAAGAAGTTTTCCATACCTTGCAAACACTGAAGATGACGAATATTCTTCGGGGGAGACAACTGAAGTATTGCCTCAATCTTTAAGGGATCAACTCTTATGCCCTCCTTTGAAATGATGAATCCTAATAAACGACCTGACTTTACGCAAAATATGCACTTATGAGGATTTAATCAAACCGAATAGTGCCGACATCTTTCGAAGACCAATCTCAAGTGATAGGAATGACGCATTCTCATGCGAGAATGAGCAGCGAGGTCATCCAAAAATACTTCAATAATAGACTTGAGATCGTGGAAAATCAAGGTCATTGCCCGCTGAAATGTAACTCCGTCATTTTTAAGGCCAAAAGGCATCTTTCGATATGCAAACGTTCCCCAACGAAAAATAAATGCAGTCTTGTGTTGGTCCTCAGGTTTAATCTGGATCTAATTATACCCGGAAAAGCCGTCCATAAAGGAGAACACCTCGCTACCCGTACACTCACCAAAATCTGATCTATAAATGGTGTGGGGAATTTATCCTTAGGACAGGCACGATTTAAATCACGGAAATCAGTGCATATTTGGATCGCTCCCTGCTTCTTATCCACCGGAACGGGGTTTGAAACCCACTCCGTGAAGGGAACGGGATAGATGAAACTGGATTTCAACAGCTTCTCTATCTCTGCCTTAATGGTGGGTGCTTTCCTAGGATTCACGACGCGTAAGCGTTGTTGAACAGGCTTAGCATTGGGGTAAGTCTTAATCCCATGTTCGACAAGCCGAGGGTCAATACCTGGCATCTCATCATAAGACCAAGAAAAAATATCATGGAATTCCTTGAATAGCTTGGTATATTCAAGAATCTCAGCCTGGGAACAATCCGCCCCAATATAGACATTCTCAATGGTGCCAGGATTTCGAGAGATGTCGATAGAAATCGTGGAAGATATGTTCACCATGTTCCCATCAGCCATCTGACTAGGAGAGCTTAATGGAATCATGGGACTACCAATTCTCTGACTAAGAATCTCCCTATAATCCTCATGCTCCAAATGGTCAAGCGGTGGAAGGAAATATGATCTATGATGAAGTTCCTCCCATGGCAGCTCAACACCCGACATGGCCTCGATAATCGATTCATCTGAAGGGAAAACCGTATCCAGGAAGTCGTGGGCATGAGAAGATTGTACTGCCCATGCAGGTAGCACATAGGGTTCTTCCTCTTCCGTCCGCGAAGAGGAAGAATAAGGCTCTGCAACATTCATAAGATTGGCTTGATAAGCTATCGTGGTTACAGGAAGCGGCACATTGGTTTCGACAGGCTCACTAGAAATACTCAGTCTAGGAAGAATCCAAGGATCTCCCATATGAGTCGTGCGAAAAGACACTGAGGTCGTAGAAGTCGAAGCCCTATCGGAACGAGATCCTATCATGAGGACCGGCGCAGGACAACTAAAGCTTCCCATGAGGGATGGATACATGCCTACACCCACACTCCTAGTTGCCAGCTGAGAGTGTTCAACGACCGGAACCGAAGTTCCCGAAGATGTAGTAATAGGGGAATTCTTGAATTCCATTTGATCAATTGTTACAATCTTCCCGTTATGAGGAAAGCATACAACGCGAAACACGGAAGAAGCAACGGCTTGCATACTATACATCCACTTCCGACCCAGCAAGAGATTGTAATCGAGGGGTGCATCAACCACCTCAACCTCTATCACAACGGTCTTGCCTCCCAAACGGACTTTAAGGGAGGGAATGATGCCGTGCGGCCTAAAAGATCTCCCATCAAAAGCAGTTAACATAGTCGCTGATTTCGACAACTCAGGAGAACCAAGACCCTTCCAACAAGACAAAGACATCACAGATGCAGCAGCGCCCTCATCAATCACAGTGCACTTGATGATCATATTAAGACATTCTACGTGTACCAAAAGCGACACATAGTAGGGAAAGCGAGGCTGATGACCTGTGGTTTCAAATTTGATCACTGAGGAAGAATCATCACCATTCACACCAAGAGCAGAAAGCAAAGCCTTCCTTTGCGAAGGACAAATCTGAAGCACTTCCAATGCAGACATCGCACAAGGAGTATGGCCCAAATCCTTGACAACTGAATAATTCTGGGTGGCTCAGGAATTTGGATTATGCCCCGAGCGCTTAAGTACCCCCTTAGGAATGTGAGGTGTAGCTTCAGGTTTATCTGTAGGTTTCTCAATGCACAAAGGAGTTCCTGGTGGATCGGGTTCTTTTCCTGGGTTGGGTTGTGACGATCCATAATATTTCGCACGAGTCACAAGCTTGGCAGCACGGACCATGTTAATGCACCCACAAGAACTAGCCTCTGGTGGATCATTCTCACTAGATTGCTCCTGGGACTTCAAGTTCATATTCTGGTTATGTGGTAAAGGGTTCGTTAGCACAGCTGGGCCTTGTGCTAAGAGTCTCGAAGCTTCATCAATTGTAGGGCACAAGTAAGTGAGGTGATCATCCTTACATAGCTTGCAAGGGAACTTAACCTTACATTTTGCTTGCTTGTCCCCACCAGCATTCTGACCGTTCTTGTCATTATTGGAAGCATTCTCATTCCTATTCCCACCCTTTCGATTATTATTATTACCTTTTTTCTTATTCTGTCCGGGTTGCTGGTTACCGTTCTGGTTCGACGATTGCACAGCAAGTACACTCGCCATTTGGGTGGGTTGAGACGAAGCCATAGCTTGTCCCTAAGCAGATTGGTTGAGCGACAATTGACTAACTTGTTTTGCAAACGAATCTGCAGGTTTCGCACTTGCACAACCAACAATGCCATCGGCATGTGGTCCAGGTTTAACCTTGGGATTGAAACTAGAACGAGGAGCATTGGGAATAATCTCATACAACAAACTGGACTGAGCATAAATCAAGTCCAGTTCCTGCACCCTAAAGATTTCCTGTTCCTCATTCTGCACTCCGGATGTAGAAACATCCTTCACGATATATGGCAATAAAGACTTGAGGAACCACTCAAGAAGGAACTCCGGCGGTATAAAGGCTTTAATTAATCTCTTCCATCTACGCCACTCCTGAATATGATCATAAATATGGGTGGCTTTATCCTGCCGAAATGTCGACAAGAGTTCAGTACCAACATCATAGCGCACTGGTAGCTGGAAGTGATTAAGAAAAGTCATCGCAAGATCATCGAACAAGGTAAAGGCTCCCTTTGGTAACTCTATATACCATTTCACAGCAGGCCCTATAAGGGTGCGTTGAAATAGTCACAAGCGGACTGAGTCCTGATGTAACGAATTCAAATAGCACCAAAGGTGAAATGTGGTAACGTGTTCGCTCGTATCCTCTCCTGGTTTGCCTTCGAAATTAGGTATGTCCGAAGGAAGCTTGGTAGGGACAGCCGGCCAAGCCGGGTCATGAGCCACAGGATCGTTCGTAAGTCTCGATAAGTCAGGAAGGTTGAGCGTTGCGAAGAAAGGGAGCTTAGCATGATGAGGTCGATGGACCGCTCCCTGGTTCACATAGGTTTGAGCACCACCATGGCTTTGGCCATAGTGTCGTCCTCCTGTCTGACCTGTATAAGGTGACGTGGAAGTACCATAGTAAGGTGGAACTTGACTGGTAGGAGCGACGAAGCCATAATTAGGAGAGTAAGCAGGTTGTTGATACCCGCCTCCGTAAGGTGAAGAAACCTGTCCATACTGCAGACCGTAATAAGGTCCATAGGTCATCGCATGCGATGTCCCATGGGACACTCCGTAGGTAAGAATATAATCTCCGAAAGGGGGAACATACATACCCGAAGTAGGTACATATGCTCTGGACGTAACAAGCTGACCACTAGAAGGGTGAATATAGCCTCCCGAAGCAGTGGGTGGTATATGAACTTGAGACACAATTGGTCTAGTAACCGCAGTATGGACCTGACTCGTAGCCATATATCGACTCCAAGGACCACGTGGATAAGGTGGAGGATGTACATTTGAAGAACTCGGAACCGAGGACGAAGGAATCTCAGTAATAAGATATGTGCTAGTGCCTATTGTCACTCATCTCGGACCTGGTATCCTAATCGGATCACTAACTCTAGACCTAGGAGGGGGATAAGATGGAGCTTCCACCACTGGGATGGAAGGTGCAATGTGACTAGTACTCCCAAACCTCTCCACAAGGTAAGGAATGGGATTTCCCCTAGGCATAGTGCTAGGCTCAAAGTCAGATTCAACATGAAATGTCAAATTGTGCATAGGAAAACCAGTCGTAGCATAACTACCATAGCTAGTGCTAGGCGGGTCAAAGCGAGTCTCGGCATCTTCCAGCATTCCATACTGGTAACGTGTCAATGGGGAATCAGCCCTAGGGTGATTAGGTCTATCATGCAAAGATCCTATTTGGGAAATCACAGGACCAAACTCAGCTAGGTCAGGTGAAGGATCGTATGTAGGAGTAAGTTCCCCATCATCAATACGAACGGGAGGAGGTGGCTCAGGAATAGTCTCTGAA
>LPNX011229929.1:268800-282498 GCA_001517045.1 Pseudotsuga menziesii
CAGAATTAAAATGCACACCGTAACAATCAATGCAAATGCATTGTGTCCATGTAAACAGGGTATGCTACTACGTGAAATGCACAATTTCTTCTTCAAATGATGAATGCAAATTTTCCTATGTGAAGTCCTAACTAGTACTCCAAAGCAAATCTAGATCTAATGCAAGTACAATGCAAAGTGCAAAATGCAATGCATTATGATAAGCAAATGTTTTTGGATTTTTTGAAAATATAAGAGATGTAAAAAGCAAAAGAATGATTCTAACACCCCCAGACTCTGCAAGCACACATAGACAGCATCCAAGCAAAGCACTAAGGTAAAAGAACTCTAATGCACTAATCTCAAACAAAAAATCAAAAATGCCATGACAAGAACTTACCTAAAAAAAAAAAAAAATTAGGCTAAAAAAACGTTTCTAGTGAGAACCAGAGGTCAAAAGAGACTCAGGCAGTGCCAAAGGAGACTCAACAACTAACAGCATTCACCCAGCAACCCATTAACTTCCACAAAAAGGGAAAAATCCAGGGTATACGTGACTGTTCGCGGTAAACCCGCGTGTATACGCGGAAATCACAGAGGAAACTGCGTGTATACGCGACTGTAAATCAAAAACCCACGTACAGGAAGAAAAGGTGCATAAAAACAAGGTAAACAGACAGGCTGAGACAGACTTCACTCCAATCAAACTCTACCAGGCATACATGCCCCCAGACCCGACACAGAAACAAGAGAGAAAGAGCAATTCAAATACATTGAATGCCGAGAAAATCACCCCCAAAGGACAACTACTAGGAACTCCCCAGCGGAGTCACCAATTCTATTACGGAGAGAAATTCCTATGGCTTGGGGTACCATAACAGACAGCTATGACTCCAGAAATCAATATTTCCCAATATGCAATAGAAATAAAATGTCTAACACTAAAGGATCAGACCTCGTACCTTATTCCGGACGGTTGAAGTAGATCCCTGTTGAGCTTTCCAATCTTCAGCTCGAATTGATATAATACTTCCTCAACAACAAGTAAACAATACAAGCATACTATATATCATGGTGTTAGATCTATTCTAGCATATATAATCAATAATGTAAAAGCATTTGACATATTCCAATGGACACAATATTCAATCAAATACACATCATTGGACAAGGAAAGATAGTTCTTATTAATATAAATCAGAGATTACAAGATAGATACAACCTCTGACGGCACGTCTGCGAATCGGAGAAACTGAATCCCCCACTTGGGCCTCCACCACCTCAATCCTCCATCTCACGATAGCAAGCTGACTAGCAAAGGGCAATCTCAGGAAGAACACAACAGTGCTCCAAAGGGACAAAGGGATGCAGACTCAAGCATAAATTTTGGCAACAATGGACTATAGTTTCGTTGCTTTCAATCTCTCTATCTTTGCCTTCAATGTACCAAGGGGTTCCTTATATAGCTTCACAAGGGATAATGAAGGGTCGAATCCGAGCGATCTCAAGGCATATGGAAGGCCAAGAGTCAAATGAGTTGGATCCATGTCAAGGAAAACTCCAAAAGGATTTGGACTTATGTACACATCCTGATGTATGCAGATACAGGGGTCAGACTCGCGTATGTACGCGGTTATCGGGGAAAAAGCCGCGTATATCATCTTTTATATAGTTTTTAGGGATGATCAAGGAAACATCAAAGGATAAAATATGGTCCATGGGGTCTAAAGAGTCTCCAGCGAGATAGGGGAAGGCCATACAAAGTGTGATTCACCTGGAGTGGTGAAATCCGCTATAACAGCTGGAAGAGGCTCCGATTCCAGGGCTGATCTTTTGTCTCTTTGGGGCTTACTGTACTTTTCTATCAATATGAACTGCCTCTCCATCTCTATTTATGGAGACTCAAAAGTCATTTTGGACTAGGCTTCGGGGAAACATTCCTTTCACACAATGATGCTCCACCATTGAGCAAGAAGAACAAAGGATCTCCTTGCACATTTCCATCAGCTTTCCTTCAATCACATCTTTAGAGAGTTGAACTCAGAGTCATGGCCTATCAAAACAGGCTTTAAGTTGTGAAATGGGATTCATTACTGGGAGGAGTTTTTGGATGGATCCAGCTCCGATCATGGGTTTTTATGTATTGACTAACTATTTATGGAACCCATTATTTTTTTTTGTCTCTTGAGTTAAGTAGTTACGTGATAAGTTTTATAGCAAGGTAATTAACCAATATTTTTTGCAAGCTATGTTTGCCATCTCTGATGCTAGAAAACAGAAGGATGTCCTCTCTAAATGTAAGCATGCTAAGGGTTATTTTACGGAAGTATGGATGTATAGATCTTTTTTGTAAGAAAATATGTAAACAAGTGTCTTTTAAGACGCAACTTTCCAATTTAAATAAAGTTGCATTTTTCTGGTGTGAAAAAAAAATGCAATTTATTCTACGGAAACTAATACATAATCAACTGCTGTCAAAAAAAATATATCTTGCCGTAGGCAATGATAATAATGATATTTTCCTATACTAACTACTCCAAGGTAAATTTGCTTCGAAGATAAATCGCAGAAAATCTAGAGGGAACATTATTTTCTTGAAAGTAGAAAAGACTTTAAATCTTTATAATCATAAAATTTCCAACTATAAATATTTAGGAGTGATTTTGTAAACTATAAATATTTAGGAGGGATTTTGTAATATTTTTTTCTCATGGTATTTTGGTTCTATAGAAATTTAAATAATCTTAAATTTAAAGAAAAAAATTGAAAAGTTAGCTGTTGCCCCCTAGATTTTTCCTAGACATGTTTATTTGTTTACATACCAATACATATACATGCTTGAGGGATTCAGACATGAAATATTTAAACAAAATATGGTTCTTTATTATATTAGAATTTGCTAAACAATATTCCATAACAAGAGCTTCAGAAAATTAGAAATTTAAGACAAATTTATGGTTTTGTATTATATTGAATAAATTATTTAAAGCCCACAACATAATGTTAAAATGAATTATTTAAAGAGACACTATCTCCTGAGCATAAAGCTATGAAACTCAAGAACCAAGACTTAATTTTCCTTCCATACTAAGAAAAAGAGGACTTCCCCTCTTTTACCAAAAATTGAAGCATTTGTAAAATTCATCAAAACCAAAATTAATGAAACTTAAATAGAGCATGTATTGTTCGAACACTATCGAGTAAATTTCTACAGATAATCATATTAAATGCAATTTTTTATTCAACAAAAATATACAACCATTTTCTAGATTGTCCCAAATAATTCCTCTATAAAACAAATGATGACATCGCTTTGAGACAAAGAATCCATAATTGAATTGGTATCAGAAAGTGAGACAAAAGGAATCTATAAACCTATTTTTATCACTCTTATAAACAAGATAGGATGACACAATTATAATCAAGTCTGCAAGTGCCACAACCATCCCCAGAAAAGAACTAAACAAACAAATTATGTTGACAACATAGCCAACCAAAGTTCCTATAAACCTAATCACATAATATGACCATCTTGGCACGTCAATCCTATTGTGTGATGCTTTTCCAAATCATATTGCAATTCAATTTGCTTCTTTGGAGCAAGAAGCCCACCATTTTTTGTCTCTTTCTTTTGGCTATGTTTTTTACTCTCCCTTGATACGGTACAATTGGCCCTATGTAGTGAGACACACTCAAACTCTAAAAAGGTGTTAGCCCACATATAGCCATGGAAAATCGTCTCAAATCTTAACAAGATCGAAGCAAATCATGTAATGAAATTACGCCAAAATCTAAGTTAAAGGAGGTAATTAAAATACCATACCAATAGCTCAAGATTAGTTTTAACTTCTAAGATTTAATATAGTTGAACATGAAATTTATCCACACCAATTGCATGCCAATTGAGATAGACTAATTTACATTTATAAAATTAATATATAAAAATAGGTCAGAAACAAGAAGGGTATTTAAATCAAAATGATTTTGTTATATTGTAAAGCAATGCTTTGGGATAGTAAAATGTGTCATGTTCCATTTATTACTTCTATAATGCTTAAAAATTTCATCAATGCATCCATGGAGTATATTAGGATGTGCCTAAATGAAACTTCTTAATACAAATTTGAAAAAATAGTTCATATACCTCCTCGACTGTTGTAGCCCTTTTTCTTCCCCACAAAATCCTTTTTTTTATGATCTGTAGACATATACACTGATATTCTAATATTTTTATTCAATGCAGTGGAGATAAAATAAAGAACAATACAAATGTGAAAAAAAATTATAAATTCCAAAGCCTGTTGAAGATTCACAACAATAGAGAATAAAGGACGTTTGTGGAATCATTATTCAGTAAACTAAGAAATCCAGTATAACAACGTCACTAAAAATGGAAAAGGAAATTAATAAGTAAAATACAATGTTTTGAAACCAAAGTCCCGAAAGAACCTTCAGATCAAAGAAACTTGAAAGCAACCTAGAGCATAAATTCAAAAACTTCAGAAAGTTGAGAATTTTTTTTTAATAAGGACGGGCCATATGACTATGTGAAACTGTAAACATAGAAAATGGAAGGTGTAAAGTATTTGTCTAAAGGCTCCCATGTAGAAAGAACTCTTTGAAATAAAATGCATTTGGAATTTTGTATTTAAAAACAACAAACATAAATTTTAAGTGATGTGCAACTTGCCATTAGGGATTGAATACTAAGCCTCTATAAGGGTGTCCTTCAAGGGAAAGATCTTATGCAGATTTTAGTTCTATAATGCATATCTAGCAAACTCTCGTTACAAAGTTATGATCTATCTCAAGGATATTGGTTGAAAGGATACCTTAATTTGAGCGAGAAGCCCTAGGAATATAAGACCCCTTGTACTTACCGATCATACATAATGACATCACCACCATAGAACCTTGAGTTGTGTTTCCTCGAAGACTACTGATCCAACCAGTAGTTGGCATGTTGTTGAACATTGACAAAATTTAGCACTTCAACTACTTCGACTCTTTCGACAGGTTCAACATCGAATTTGACAAGTCTGAACCTCGACACAACTGACCTCAGCAAACCTCGATAGTTTTACGCTCAACAGACAACATCTTGACATGCCTTGTCAGCACCTATCAAACATTGACATAATGTCTCTCTCTTTTAGTTTTCTGCGACAATTGGAATTCTGAACCATTATAACTTCTTGTAACTAAACGTAATGGGCAGTCACCCAAGTGTCTCAGCATCCTATATATAAACATGTACATTATTGTAACAAACAACCAACCTTCATAGAGGAGAAGTAATAATAGAAATTGGTTCAAATTATTACATATTGTGTGTGCACATGGTTTCTATTGATATAGTGTGTTTCTTGTTTTACTTGTTCTTTTTTCTATGCTTCCTCCATAACAGTGCTCGAATCATTCAATTGATTGTTGTCCCCATCATACACCTAGACATGACATGGATCATTGGTATCAGAGCTTGATCTTGTTTAGGATATTAAATTACATCAACACTTCCATCGGATTTATTTAACTTATGCATGTTTAAATATGCTCACAAACTCAGCAACACAAGTAGACACTTCCTTTGACTTCAAAAAATATGGTCGAAGAAGAAGAAAATAGATATCCAACTGACAAGACAGAACAACTCATATAAAAATCACTGGCTCGCCAGTGGACCAAAATGTTTGCCTAGTTCAGCGATATTCTCATGCAATTCACTTCTAATTCCCACTAATCCTCGATGCGACCTCACTCCAATAAAATAACCCCCTTCAAAGTGAAAATGAATATGGACATATCAAATCTTGAAGGAAAGCTTGACGCAGAATCCGTCGATAATTGGGTACAACAACTGGAATATTACTACTCTGTGAATCAACTCTCTGAAGTGGAAAAGATCACCATTGCGTCCTTGAATATGTCAACCTCTGTACACTGTTGGTGGGAAAATTTATCGACAAATATGGAAAAATAAGGCAACCTCAGAGACACATGGATAAAATTTGTCGAACAAGTCCGAAAGGAGTTCTACCCACCCAAATATCTTGAAAAATTGTATAAGAAGTGGTAGAAGCTAAGGAAATGGAAAGACTAGACCGTGCAGAGCTACACTGACAAGTTATATCGACTCATGGCTATAGTTGGTGTCCAAGAAGAAGATAATTTGCTTATCCTGAAGTATGTCAGCGGTTTATCCCCATACATTCAACAAGAGATGGATTTTCTGACTGTTAGTACGCTTCCAGATGCATTTCATTATGCCAGCTAGCTTGAAGATAAAAAAAGGAAAATCACACTTTACGAACAATCCAACAGGTCGAACATACAACAAGAAGTCACTAGATGACTTAGACAAGTTTAAGAACCCTTTTCAGCCGACTTCGCCAAAGCCCAATCATCACAAGAAGAATTTTCAAAAAGACAAGAAGGATCACAACAAACAAGATCCTACTAGGAAATGGTGTGATTATCACAATTTAGCATGGCATGATACATCATAATGGAAAGCTCGAAAGACATTTTTGGAAAAATTGTCGACATTCGACTTGTCCAACAAAACCCTAGTAGAATCTGATCTAGATGTATCAATCGTCTTGGATTCGAATTTTACCACTCCAACAGCCTCGACTATCATCGATGATGAGGAGGAACGGGAATGTCATGTCCCCACCCCTCATCCCGACGATAGAGAGGACGTGACCAACACACTGCTGCTTTCAAGCAGGCAATCTAGCCCCATGAAACATAAAAATAAAAAAAATGCATAAGGCATGTAATTACATAAAAAGATACATTGTAAATATAAATACAAAGAAGAAGCAAAACTCATTCATTCAACACATTCAATCATTCATCATGTTCATATTAATTCATTAAATATAAATGCAGTGATTAAGGACAAGAATACTTATCTCAAAAGAAGTTGGCCTATAACTAGCTATATCCCTGCAATGTTCCACCCAACCATAGGCCTATGTGCTCATCAATCTCTCAGCATCACTGCCACCCCCGAGCTGGGCATGATTCCACAAGGAACTAGGGAACAATAGGCTCACTCATAGCCAAAACCATACATCCACAGTCAAGCCAACACACCGTTGGGTTTCACAGACTATCCAGCCAAGCCAATAAGGAAATTGGGTTTCACAAGATGCTAACGAAACAACCCAACAACATAGTGTTTCCTTGGACTTACTCAACCAAGCCACACTTTGCATCAAACACACAGTCAACCAATTAATAAAACACAACCACACACAACTGTTGGTTATGAACAGAACTTTTTTGGGAAACCAAAACGAAATGGCTGAGGGGAAAACAACCCTACATGAAAAATACGATTCCATAAAATGATCAATGGTTTCGCTAAGGAAAAATGACCTCTACACACCCTCATATTGTAGATCTGAATTCAATAAAATGTCCATGGCACCACGGGAGAAAAAACGACCTCCCCAAACCCACGGATCATGAATCTACTCAAGCCATTCACACAGCAACAACAAAACGGATTTCCCAGCTTAGGGAAAGTGACGAAAATGTAGAAAATGTGAGGGAATCTCCCAACTTTCTCACTGAGTAAAAACGACCATGCCAAACCCCAAAATCATGGCTCATTCCTTCCCATTTACCCAACAATACTAAAGAAAAAATTATGAGCATGGGAAAATGAAAAAAAATAGCCCAAATCACGAGGGAGACAAAAACAGCCTGCAACAAACACTGAAATGTGAATGTCTACTACATAGGCACTCATCATCACAAAAACGACTTCCCCAACCATGGAGAAACATGGGAAAACTTCCAAATCATGAAGGGGAGAGCTTAGTCCCCTTCCTTCTAGATGAGAGAACCCACGTGAGTGAGGATGGGTGAGTAAATGAAAGGCATAGGTGCCTAATGGCTTGGGAATTCCTTACCAAGATTTTACTTGCCCCACAAGTCAAAAGCACACTTTCCAAAAATGGGTGGCTTCCCAAATTCGAATTTGACCTCCATACCTTTCCCATCCCAAGGAAATAACTTCCTTTACCAACTTAGATGACTAGGCATAAAAGGAAGAAAGGTTAGTTGACCATTTTATGGGTTTTCCCCCTTAAACATTGGCTTATCCCCATTGGCTCAAGGGTTTGATTATCCCCCCCATTCCTTGTGAAATCATGCACCCATCTCTTTAACGTTGTGGCACATAGCTAGTTGTGGTATTTTAATTAGTTTGCATTTTACATGATGTCTCAAACATATTGTGCCTGGATAGCACATAAACCATTGACATCGATTTTAACTGCCGAAACATAAAATACTAAATCCATGGTGGGGCCTTTTCCTTGAGCTCCACACCATGATTTATTAACGCTTTTTACATCATATGCAATTCAGTACCATGGGGTCAAAACCGGGGTGTTACATGGAATGCATGTTCCATACACGGATATGGGTTCATAAAAATCCATTAAATCTGATTGTGGATAATGGTAGCTTCAAGAACTTGATTTCTGAAGATCTTGTGAATAAATTAGGTCTTGTAACCACTCCACATCCCCAACCTTACAATATAAGTTGGATGAAGGATGGGAAAGAACTAAGAATCACATGCCAATGCAGACTCACCTACTTCATTAGCCTTTCGAAGATGAAGTAATCTATGATGTGGCACCACTTTCTGTAGCCGACACCCTGTTCGAGAAACCTTACCTATGGGATTGACACAGTGCATATCAGCCACGGCCTCAGCAGGTGATTGTAAAAATTCGAAATCATGATGGTACATCATACTAGAGCGATAACCCACATAAACAGTTGCTATGATAATTTCCAAACAAACAAAGAATCTTACCAATCATGCTCATAAGTTCACATAAATAATTATAAAGCCTCAACATTCCAAGAAGACTACAACAACAAGTCGACTCACTGACCAGTGTTGCTCCTGACAACAACAACAAAATCGACCACATTCTTAAGGAATACCCGAACATATTTCAAGAGTCGAATGGAGTACCTCTGCATTGTCATGTAAAACAGTCCATCGAACTTGTTCATGGTTCTTCATTACCTAATGCATATATTTACAGAAGATCCATTCTCAAGAACAAAGAGATTCATAGGAAAATCAAGGATTTCATTGATAAGGGTCATATCTGCCCCAACTCCTCTCCTTGTGAAAGCCCAGTCATACTAGTTCCAAAGAAAGATGATACTTGGCGCATGTGCATTGACTATTGAGATCTTAACAAAATTTTAGTAAATAACAGATACCCTCTTCCATGGATAGATGAAATCATCAACAGTTTGAAAGGTGCTAAGTTCTTTACGAAACTCGACCTTAAGTCAAGATATCATCAAATTTCGATCTTGTCCACCAATGTATGGAAAACGGTTTTTGAGACCAAGGAATGATTGTTTGAATGTTTAGTCATGGATTTGGGCTTAACTAATGCAGCTGCAACCTTCATGAGATATATGGATTACCTTCTACGACTTTTTATCGACAAACGTGTCATTTTCTATCTTGACGATATTTTAATTTTCAGTCAATCATGGGAAGAACATGTCAGATAGCTTTGACAAGTCTTCAACACTCTCCATCAACATCGACTATATCTGAACATGGACAAATGCTCATTTGTGATGACCAACGTCAAATAATTGGGGTATGTAATTGACTCTAGAGGCATTCACATCGACCCATAAAAAGTACAAATCCTCAAATATTGGCCCATTCCTTGAAACATTCATGAACTGAGATGTTTTCTTGGTTTGGATGATTTCTATCGACAGTTAATACTTGGCTTCAGTCACATTGCATGGCCTTTGAATCAGTTGACGAAATGAAGTGGGAAAATTGTCTTCAAATAGACACAGACACAACACCAAGCTTTTGAACAACTCAAAAACAAACTTTGTACTACACTAGTACTTTTGTTACCTGATTTGCATCAGCCCTTTGAGATTGAGACGGACACATTGGACTATGCTCTCGATGTAGTGATCACTCATTCAGGTCACCCAGTCGCGTTTCATTCTGAAACTTTCAACGACACTGTTATAAGGTATTCGACGTATGAAAAAAAATTGTACGTGATTGTGCAAGCTCTTAAATAATGGAGACACTACATTCTTGGTAAGGAAATAGTTATCCTCACTGACCATAAACCTTTGCAGTTCACTTTGTCCCAGTCACAACTATAGACAAATCAACAACTCAAGTGGATTAATTAACTGCAACAATTTCAGTTGGTAATTAAGCATCGGAAAGGAAAATCTAATGTCATAGCCGATTGTCTCAACCGACCGCCCATTACTCTACTGTCTATAGTGATGAGTATGTAGGGTTATGACACCACTGCTTGGCCACAATTGTATTCAATAGACAATGAATTCTTTGCAATTTATTGACAGCTTCAGGATGACACGATGTATGCTACCGACTACTTCCTGAAGAACACCTTGCTATACAAGCTTGGATAGCTTTGTGTACCGACCAGTGAGCACTGAAAAAAACTCATCTGGGATGTGCACTATAGCAAGAATGCAGTACATTCTAGAGTCGCAAAAACACTTGTTATCCTCCAAAAGTATTTTTACTAGCCTTCACTGAAATCTGACGTCAACAACTACATTCGATCGTGTAGAGTTTGTGCATTTACTAAACTGCTAAATCGATGACAAGGACTGTACGCACCCCTTCCGGTCCCTAGTTGACCATGGGAATCTATTTCTATGGACTACATGATGGGATATCCTAGTACCAAACATCAGCATGACACGATCTTAGTAGCAGTCGACAGATTTTCCAAGATGGCTATACTTATACCATGCAAGAATATTATGACAACACAACAGACTGCTCAACTCTTCTTCGAGCATGTGTGGAAACATTATGGCCTCCCAACAACCATTATTTCCATCAAAGATGCTATATTTGTCAGCATCTTTTGTCAAAATATTTGGAAACATCTCTACACGAGAATTTATTTGTTGACAACCTTCCATTCGTAGATAGACAGATAGATGGAAGTTGTAAATCGCTTGGTAGTACAACTGCTTCACTTGTACAACCACAAGCATCATTGAACATGGGATGACAACCTTCCATACATACATCACAACTACAATCGTGCTTAACACAATTCTACGAGAAAGATTCCATTTGAGATATGTTACAGATTTCAACCCTCAACGCCTATCGACTTGATCAGTTCCTGGACATGGTCGAATGACACCGACTTTGAAGGACGAGAAGTGGAGAAAGAATTAAAATTCAGAGATCAAATCTGCAACATCTAGAATCAAGCACGTGAAATGTTGCAACGCGCTAATGTAAAAGCTAAGACTCAACACGACAAGCATTGTATTTCTCATTCGTTCCAAATTAGGGATCATGTCTAGTTACATCTAAAGAAGAAGGGATTCATTGGTCCATATAGAAAGCTGAAACCTTTACGATATGGCCCATATAGTATCCTTAAACAGATTGGAGAAAACAATTTTCATCTCGACATTCCTGCATTCCTTGGCCTACATCCAGTCTTTAATGTAGATCTACTTCAACCATACCATGCACCATTGTTGGAACAGAACAAATTGCAGACAACAAAACCAAATGACATACATCCATATGTTTAGGATCCTCTTCCTTGTGACACCATTGTGGGACGACGCATACGCCATACAAGGACGAACTCTATTCCCTTTTTTGAAGTGGCTAAAGTTGGAAAACTCCCTACACAAGGTACATGGTACTCGGCTACAGAAAAAGCCAAAGAGTTTCCTTAACTTAACAAATACACAATGGAGACCATTGTTTCTTAAGGAAGGAGGAATTATCCAACCAACAGTTGGCATGTTGTTGAACTTCGAGAAAGTTTAGCACTTCGATACTTCGACTTCTTTGACAGGTTCAACATCGGCGTCTACAAGTCCGAACCTCAACACAACCGACCTCGACAAACCTTGACATGTTTCAAGCGTGACATATAACATCTTGACATGCCTTGTTGGCACATGTCGAACATCGACATAATGTCTCTGTCTTTCAGTCGTTTGTGACGGTTGAACTTTCGAACTGTTATAAATTCCTATAACTAAACGTAATAGGTAGTCACCCAAGCATCTAAACATATTGTATAAACATGTACATTATTGTAACAATCAACCAACCTTCAAAGAGAAGAAGTAATAATAGAAATTGGTTCGAATTCTCGCATATTGTCTGTGCGCATGCTTTATGTCGAATAGTGTGTTTCCTGCTTTACTTGTTTTTTTTTCTATGTTTCTGCCATAACAGTGCTCGACTCACTCAATTGATTGTTGTCCCCAGCATGCACCTGGGCATGACCTAGATCAACTACATCCCCAAACAATATTTAGTTCTCATAATTAACAAAGGGAAAAGAAACACAACTTTAACATGTATCAAAAAAATTGTGAAATGTTGAACCTAGAGTAACATTACCACATGACTAGTAGACCCGAGAAAGCTTGTATTGATTCGGTGTCTATTGAGAGCACCTCCATGTTAATTTCAATGATTGAGCCCTTCCATGTCCAATTAAGTTTCAATAGCAATGTACAAGTGTATAAAAGCAAAAAATTATAGTTTACCCCGAGATGGCAATTATGGGAAGTGCAAACAATGCCATGGCAAGTGCAAGAAAGTCCACATGAAGGACTATGCATGCAAGGCAATAGAGATAGTGTTTTGGGGAGTGAAACAAAGTCCACATGAAGGACTATGTAGGTAAAGTGATACAAACGGATAAATAAGAGCCTCGACCTCGATAGAGGCCAAATAAAGCCCCAAAATGTTGTTTAGCTAAAAGAAAATCAAAACATTAAACTTAGGATAAAAGCCCTTGAACATCACGAAGAAAGTACAATCCCCCAAAGTGATTTCTATAGTCCATGGTACTCTTGGCATGAACTAATAAAACATACTTCACAATAAAAAAAAAGGACTTTATAACTTTAAACACAATCATATAAAATGTGATAAACAGCACATTAAAATTTTAAAATAATTATGAATGAACATCAAGAATCATAGTAATCTACTGTGATATCAATGATTAATTCATCCTCTTTTGGTAATCATCTAAACGAAAGAAAATGTTTATTTTAATGCTATACTTAGGAAAAAATTGACAGAGAAAATATCAAGCAAATTTTAATCTGACCGGCATGCGATTTCCTAAACGCCAAATTTCAAATTTCAATCCTTACCGCCACGCAATTTCCTTCTATGGAAAGCTTAATCCAATATAGGGAAAGCTCAATCTGGTACACACGTCGTTTTGGTGGGAATCCAAAATGGGAAAAATAAATTAATTTCTGGATTTTGTTTTTGTTTTGGCATCTGGATTTTCCCTTCTACAATTTTCACTTATAATAATGCAGCAATTATGAACTGATCTCCAGCTTAGATCTAGCAAAGCACATTATCTTTTTATCTGCAATCTGCGATTTTCACTTCCAGAGAAATTATATAAATTTACTTATTGCTTATTGCTTAATGCTTATTGCTTACCTTTCATTTAGTTGACAATGAATCAAATTTAAAAATTGAAATTCATAAAAAGCAATAAATGTACTCATGAGGAATGGTTATTGCTTACTTTTCATTAAGACAAATCAAGCCTCAATTGTTATTAAGTGAAATATTGATTTTACATGCAACTACAGAATTGTTATATGCAATTATTTTAATAATTA